>VYZT01040167.1:0-74513 GCA_013400735.1 Pomatostomus ruficeps
CGCACCGAGTCCCCGCCGCGCCCCCACGGCCGCGCCCGGCCGAGACACGCCCCGGAGAGCCCTGGTACCCCTCCAGCAGGCAGCGATGCCCTCGTTTTCCTGCACCCGCGCTCGCCCGGCCGTCAGCTGCTTCCAGTTTGTTCCCTAGGTGATCCCCGTTTGGAGCGCTCAGAATCAAAGCATCTTCTGACACACCCATCACGGTGCCCTTCCGTGAAGTTAATTGTACTCCCACCTCGTGTCCTGCTTCTCCATTTTCTTCACTAGGGGACATGAAGGAAAGCTTCAGAGGGAAGTGTCAGCACGTTTCAGCATAAGAGCTGACAGGGACAACAAGGTTAAAAAAGTACAGAAAATGTTGAGGTCTGTGACTGTACAGAAATTATTGCAGGAATTATGCACAGCCAGTGCTTTGTTTTCTGAATCTGAAGGTTCTCCAAGGTAATGTAATCCAAAATAGAAAGACATAAGAAAAAAAAAAAAAAAGAGAGAGAAGCATGAACAATGGCACTCTACAGGCAAACCCTAGGAAGGCATTTCACAACCTCCCGTGCTCCACAGATGGCTTCCCTAAGCAGCCTTGCCTCTTCTTCATGAACCCTGCACCACACCACAGCCAGGGGCTGATTGGGAATCAAACAGGTGACAGCATTAACCCGCTGCCCATGTGCCCCAGCATGCCAATGCTGCAGCACCCTGAGCATCAACCAGGTTTGTGACAGTCAACAGATTCCTTTACACCTGATCCTGGCTCCTTCCCAGTCCCAGTTACAGATTCAGCTTCTGCACATGTAGCACATCTTGTGTGCACATTTTTCACCTCAGCTTTAGCACTGACAGGCCCTCCAAGCCAGCCAGTTCACATCTTCCTGTCCCTTGTTGGCAGCAGCCACCAGCACCTTGCTGGGTGATGAAAAATGGGTCTCTCCACTACAGCATGAGGATTTAAAAGTTGAACCAACTTTCAAAGTAGTGTTTGTGCATAACCAATGCAATCACTCCCCGCATGCACATGAGCTTTGCCCAATTTATGTTTTCTCCCCCAAACCTCAGAGTACTTTTAATTACTAGTGAAGCACATAGAATAAAGCATGATTAATGTAGGACCTGGCTTATAAGAGGCAAAACTGAAGTTCTGATGCAGAACTGCAAAAGGAAGGTCTGGATCCTGCTCTGAGCTGTGTGCAGAGGAATCTACAAACCAGCATGGAGCTCTGCCGGAACCATGGGATCTACAAACCAGCATGGAGCCCTGCTGGAACCATGGGATCTGCAAACCAGCATGGAGCCCTGCTGGAACCATGCAATCTGCAAACCAGCACGGAGCTCTGCTGGAACCATCTGTTGCCCTGATTTTGCAGTGTTCAGTGTTTTCTTTCTGTAACATTTTCTTAGAACCTTTTCTGTACCATGGCCATGGCTTCTCTTAGCAATTATCTATGTTTTCCTAAACTGTATCTGTGTTATGAATTCCAGTATACTGAGTGAAGAAATATGATTGACAAATACTCTGACCAACTGGAATTGAGAGGTGGTGATTTCTACCTCCAATCCACAGTGATGTGTGAAAACATATAAATAAAAGTCAGAGGGTTCTGCTCTCTCTCTTTCTGCGCTCTCCTGTTGCTGTGTTTGTGTAGTTCCTTGTGTGGCTCTCCTTCAGGCCCTCGGCCTAGAGGCCTGCCTAAGGCGTGCTATAACCATCGGTGCCTATTCCATTGGGAGCTGGGACCTCAGCTGGAAAGTCTCTGGTTGAACTTCCAGGGAAACCAACAGCCAATGTTGGTCATGAAAGCATTTAATTTATGAGCATGTCACAAGTATTTTCTGTAGAACTGAACTAAACCATCCTGGGGTGGACCTGTCAAAGAGCAGTTCAGAGCCAGCCTAAAAGGACAGGCACCACGAGTCCTTCTCTCATCAGTGCTGTTTGTGAGGGTTTGGCATTGGTGGAAAGCGTGTGGGCCGTTGCTATGAGAAGATGCCAATGACACGAGCAAAAAAAAAACCCTGTAACTGCAAATTAATCTGGCACTCGGGGAGCAGGACACTGTGCATGGGCTCGCAGCTTCATCCTCTCAGCCTTTGGGCCACATGAGAACAGCTCTAGGGCCTGTGCCCCAGCTAAGGCTCCACTGCCCCCAGAACATCTGCAGCAAAGCCCAGCAACTAATCAGGGTTTCCTCCCCAGGGAACATCCATACCACTGAGCCACCTCCTCCTCCAGCAGCAGGCCTCCTGAAGCTCCTGCTTGTCAATAACCCTTCCATCCACATGACCAAATTTACACTCTGCTCTGGGATTACCTATTTTTCCTCTGGCTGCTGCAATTTGCATGACTCATTTGCAACACAAAGAGCTAAATTGACTTCCTTTGCCTCTTTCTGAGTATGAGCAATTATGAGAGAGTCTTGGGCTCATGAAGGAAAGCCCTGCTCACACAATTACACCTGTGCTGTAGTTGTCAATCCCAGTGGGTACCGCAAGGCAGCAACAGCAGAAACTTTGTAGGAGCATCAAGTTTGCTCCAAGGTGTGGCTGCAGACATGCCAGTGGGCCAGGAGGGAAAGGGTGAGCACAAAAATAGATTTTTAGCAGGTTTTTCCAGTATCTGGGATTATCACAGTGACAAAAATCTGGATTCTCAGGTCTGGTTCTCACCTCTTGAGCACTGTCGGGTTAATTGGAGCACCTCAAATCACTCCGTGGTGCCTCTCCTGCTTGCCTGGGAGAGCTGACGAGGCCCAGCAAGGTTCAGGGAGATCTTTTTCCTGAGTGGAATCTTCCCACCACACTGCATGCCTTGGGTAGCAGGGCAGATGGTGGGAATGAAGGAGGATATGCAGCGAAAGGAGGAAGTTCAGCCTTCTGGAGTAAAGCCAAGGGAAGGTTTATTCCATTACTCACATGCCTGTTAAATCCCATTTTGAACACTCCAGTGTGCATAGACTGTGTGCACCGCAGCGAGTTTTATTCCGAGCAGGAGGGAAATTCTTTTTCTAATAGAAAAGAGATGGATGTGTGAAAAAGGGGGTTGGGGAAGAAAAGGGTGAGGCAACCTTTCTTGGCCAGTCAGTGAGGCTAGTCAGTGAGAAGTCAGTCTCCTTTAAATGCTCCAGATTCCTTAATTCCTTATACAAAATTCATCCCCACGTTAACCCCCAACTTTCAACTCTCAGGAAAAACACGCAAAACATATAAAAATATATTTATATGCATAGACACGTGTGTTCATGTATTTTCATCTACTCCAATTGTAAACCTTTTTTTAAAAGATTTTTTTTTTCCAGATCCAATGTTGATAGATACACCCACAAAGACATCCATTTTTAGTCAGCATTTGAAGTTCCAGTAGAGCACTGCTTATCCATTGGGAAACTGAGGGATGTTGGGGCTCAACGAGGAGGGACCCACCTCAGCTGAGCAGATCAAACACAGTTTTGTACCAAAGAGGCTTAAAAAAGAGAGCTAACCAGAACCTAAGCATTTCTCTAGACAGGGAAAAGGAGATACTCATGAACCCTACAGTCATGAACATATTCTACAGCGGTTATCTTCCCTCAGCTGCATGACAGCAAAGATAGGGGCCAGGACTTGTCATTTCCTCCTTACCAGAGATACACAAAATAGTAATTCTATAGCACTGCACAGAACTCATGCAAATACAGTGTAAGATTAATTCAATAATGAAAACTTAAAGAAGTCATTCCTAGGGACCATTCGAAGCCCACAGAGAGGCAACACCAGGAAAATGAGAAATCAAATAAATCACTTTGACTTTTTGGGGCACAAACTGGAGGGAGACAAGACACCCAAGCATTATTATTCATTAAAAAGGAAATGTGCTTTTGTTTCCAATTGCTATCTCCTTTGGGTCACCTTGCTTTGCTTAACCTCAGTGTGCTTTACAGAGAGGAGGAAGCCACCACTGGCTTTGCACACCAGGAATCTGAAGCATGGAATAAGCAGGGCAAGCCAAATTCACTAGCATGCCAGAAGCACGAGGCCCATGTTTCTAAAAAATCTTAAAAGCAAACCAACTAGGAAAGGGAGCACCAGGAATGAATCCTCCATGAAATACCTTCAAGGGGGGTGAAGTCTGTGCTGCTGTAAAATAAGTACAAACAACAGCTCACAGCACAAAGAGAACCCTTTCCATCCAGACAGGCCATGAGAGGCACCACAAGCTGCTTTTGGACATCCTTCCTCCTGCCCTGCAAGAGGAACCAGCCTGAGGAAGAAGTATCCGAATTCAGCTCTGGATTCAAACACTAAGATACTTTTCCAAGAACAGCACGGCCTGGAGGCTGATGGGGGGGGAGGCTGACAGCTCATCACACAGCATTTCCCCACTGTGTGGGGGTTTCTTTTTCAGTCACAGGCTCCCTGCAGCATCACCTGCTGTGTGATGCTTGAAGGGCCACATGGAGAGCCGAGGAGATTCTTAACCCACGGCTGATCACCGCTCTGTACTTTGTTTGCTTGGAGAAACTGAGCTCAGGGTAACTTTCCCAATCAGTCAGAGTCTAACGATTTTCCTCTAGAAGTGTTATATATGGCTCGATGCTGCAAACAAGTGCCCTGGATCAATAGTTCTGGCAAGTGAAATTGCCTGTTTGGAAAGCAAGAGGCAGGCAGGGTAGATCCTTGGAGAAGAGCTTCTTATTTTTTTTTTTAATTTCCTCCACTGCCGATTTCTTTTGCTACTTTAACCTCTTCAGCCCAAAGTCAAGGCATTTCTGCAAACCCACATCAGCCACAGATTTAGTGCAGGCCATGGTGTTCCAATTTTCATGGACTGCTGCCTTCGCCAAACCCTAAAGCAGCCTTCTTGAAAAGGTCTTGGAAAGGAGGCACCAAAGCCATCTATCTTACTCCCATTTTCAGTTAAGCTGGAGCTATTCCCTCCATGGCTAGTATTTCCTGTGGAAGACAAATCCTTGGTTGCTGGTGCAGGGATGCATGGTACTCATGTTGAGGCCCCCTTCCTAGCAGAAAACCCGTATAAAACAAATCACTGCTACCATCTGTGATGCTGGCTCTGCACAGGGTGATGTTCACATCGGGGTGATGTTCACATCTGCATTAGGCCATCCATGGCCAAGTTCCCTGGATGACCAGCAAAGACACGGAGACCCCAGACTGAGAACAATCAGGTATTTCTTTCCCACGTCTCCCCAGAGCAGCAGAGGCCAGCTCTGTGCCCTGGCTGGACCCTGGGTTTGGGCTGCAGGGTGCTCACGCAGGCAGCACAGCTCCCAAATCACTGCAGGAAGCTCTGGAGTTACCCCAGGGGTTCGGCTGTGTTGAAGATGGACACGTTGCTGCCACACCTGGGAGAGCAGAGGGCCCAGATTTTTCCGACCATCAGGAAATCAAACAAGTCGTACTTGCTTTTTTTTCTACAGAAAATATTTATTTGCAAGAAATGAAAAGCATAACATACTTCACTACATACATATTTAGGCTACAAAAGCAGGTAGTCTGTTCTGTCACAGAATCAGGCAGATGATTTCAAAAGGAAAAACAGCGATTTCTTTCCACCCAATGGACATGTTTGCAGTGTGAACAATCAGGTGGGACAGCATCCAGATGACAGCACTTGTACAAAAACAGACAGGCCACTGAGCACAGACACAGAGTTCAACAGACATGGCAAGGGAACAGAGAGATCTGCAGTCAGAAGAGGCCCCAGTGAAGTTTACCAAGGAGTTTGGGGGGTGCTTTTGCACTAGCACCACTGTCCCTGTCACCTTAGACAGTTCTAAATGTTTGCACAAGCCTATACTGCAGTTACACAAACAGAGGGAGAGGGAAAGATCAGCTGAAGGGCCCCAGGGGTGTCACAGCAGAGTGACTTAGTCACAAGGTGCTGTTCTGCATTGCCCAAGGCAATGGAACTGGCCCTGGATATGTATTTCTCTTCAAGAGACGAACACCAGGGAGTTTCCCCTTGGAAGGCATGGTGAATCGCAGGGAAACTGGGATGAACTTGTACCACCCTCTGTGAGGAGATTCCTTCCCCTCCCCTCCCTGGCATCTCACTGTGCCTGAAGGGTGGTTAGGGCAGCAGTGCCCCCAGGGAAGGGGGGATCTTTAGGTCCAGCTCAACAATTGTGCTCCTTGAGCTGCCAGCTCCCAGGGGCCACCTTTTAAGGCAAATTTACACCACTTAGGGGGAAAAAAATAAGGCCAAAAAAAAAAAACCAAAAAAACCCACCAGCATTCAAAGCCATAGTTCTGCAGACCAAAAACGATACCAGAATACAAAATAATTATTTCTTTTGTACCAAGCCAGAACAGTTTTACAGAAAGGCCAGACAGTCTGTGCACACACACAAAATGACACAGTGCAACAACTTTCAGTCAGCAATTAATCACAGGACAGTCGCAGACAGCAATTCACACAACAGCTCTACAAGTGCTCAGTGACGTGGAATGTGAACAGGGTTGAGAGAGAAATGCCTGGACTTTCTGTGCACCAAACCCAAAGTGCCCTGTGTGTTCAGGTAGATGCCTTTATTTAGCAACACTTATTACATAAAGAAAACTCTGTGTTTTTGACACCTTTTGATTATTCACCATGCACATGTGCACAGCTACATGCTCACACCCATTCTTGCTGACTGTACAAATGAAGAAAGCAAGATGCCATTGTATCAGCACCACTGAATTAAAATCAGGTATGGTAAAGTCAGATATGAGCAGAGTTCTGTTTAAAAAAATTCATTACCTGCCTCTGCTTCCCCCTCTCCCTTTTCCACTCCCTTCATTATGGACTGCTAAGGTTCAAAATGATTTTTACCTGCTGTTTGGAGGGGAAAGTGGCATATAACATAACATCAGGTATGCATAAACAGGACTGCATAGTATGAAAGAGCAAGGGGAACAGGAGTAAAGCTAAACCTAGCAGGTAACTAATGCAAGAGGCTTTCATTGCTGATTTATGGAATCAGGAACTAGAAGGTTTCCCTGTGACGTGAGGAGTCCCTTCACCTGCCTTTTCTTTCCCCCTTTCTGTAAGACAGGTCTGCAAATCCAGCTTTCCCCAGGTTCTGTCCTCACCTATTTAGTTGCAGCTCCTGGAGGAAGGATCTGGAGATCGGTTGTAGGGCACAAGAGACTGCTGCAATAAAGAATATCCAAATTCCATTCAGCTCAGATCCAAACAGCATCACAAATTAGTTTCCTGCATGATGCACTTTTCTCTACACAGGAATTTGATTCATATATATGTATCTTGGTAAAGCAGATAAAAGCCTGACAGAAAACGGAGAAATCCAAATTACAATTTCCCTCTCAAGCCTGGAGTCTCCAATGGGTGCTCAGCATCTCAGTGATGCAGCACTAATCGTGATCAACCTTCAGCAAATTCTCTGAATGCCCAATGTCACTTCATTGGCCAGGAGAAAGCTGCAGGATGGATTGAATCCTTACACCTTCTTTGTAAAGACCTTACTTGGCACGTGCTCATTGTCCTTTGCAACCCCCTAAGTTGCTAAACTTTAACACCAGATAGCTCAAAGCAGCAACACATCCCAGCACTACGCTGTTATATAGGCTGGGACAACTTCTGCAGCTACAAAGGACTGACCTATCATTTCACCTTCAGAATACAAAATGTTCCCTTTTTAATTAGCGACTCAAGAAAGAAATATTTTAGTCACCCAGAGTATAAAAATACTCCGTATTCATCTGTTCTTAACTGCATGGGTTTGGAACAATGGCCTCTTGGCATTAGCTAGAATCTAGAGCCCAAATACTCAGTGGAAATCCCTCCCAACGTAGCAATTAGCATCATTCACTGACTTGACCTACATTCCAAGAGCGTCTAGACAGAATTCACCACTGATAGTTGGGGGGGATGGCAGGGGAGAGGTGGGTTGGATCCTTTAGCAGGGAAAAAAAAAGTTTTTAGATTAATTTTTGGTCTCTGTTAGAAGAATCAGGAACACACTGAGATACTCTGTTACACAGAGAGACCTGGAGGAAGAGGTCCCCTGTCAGTACAAACCAGAGCTGCAGCGTCCAAGAGCTGTGTGTGAGAACCATGCTGGTTTTATCAGCTGGGATCTGCCCTAAGAACCTCAGCCTCATCCATTCCTCCATGCTGCTAAAAAATATTGAATGGTAGAGATGAAATTAAAAAAGTGCAGCAAAGAACTAGAAACAGCCTGGGGGGAAAAAATCCAACATTATCTACACACTGGTAATAAGGTTAGAAACATTACATGCCCTGTGCTTCATACTTTTTAAATATACATATATATAAAATAATGCCCTACATTCCTTCATAGCTTATCTCCCTAGAAGCAAAGAGCTGACAGATCTAGACATGCTTTAGAGCTATGGGCCAAAAGCTGAGTTCACTAGTGTGCATAAACTGTGGTGGTGAGCAATGGAACCTTACAGCTGAGGACTCCCAAGTTCATCACTTAAGTCCTCGACTAGAAATGGAAACTGTGTGGCACAGAAGGCCTGGTGACAGGGCATTCCTTGGCCCCTAGCACAGAAACCTGTTCTATTAAGGCCCCTGAAGAAAAATGATCACAAACGCACCGAAGTGAAGCAAAGCTTTTCCTTATTATAAAGTAACATGGAATACAAAAAATCCCCAAGCAATGTGTCTGCTAGGTCAAGAAATTCCCCAAGGGAGTACCTAAAAATAACTTAAAGGATTACACAAATTAAGATTATAGCAAAAGATTATCAAACACTTACAAGAAATTAGTATGGCCACACTGGCTTGGATAAATTAGTAGAGAGGCCTGATCCAGACCACGGCCAGTTTAAAATGCTCAGGATGAAAACATGATTATCTTCCAACCAGATTTGAACCAATATGCCCAAATTAAACAAAAAAAAGGGCAAAGTTTTAATGGTGGCCAGTGCAGTAGGTTTCAGAGAGGAGGAGCCATTTTGGTTGTCCAAAATCATCTATCCTTTGAGAAGTGAGAAATAATTCCACTTCAGTTTTCACACAGTGAAATAAGTCAGCTGTGTCTCAAATGGGAGGTGATCCTTTTAGCTGGCAACGGGCAGGAGCTCAAGGAGCTCAAGTGCAAACTGCAAGACTGGAAAGTGGTGTCGTGCTTCACACCCTGGGCCCTCTTTTGCACAACATTTGACCACTCTGGTGCCCTTGGAGGCAGCAAATCAAGGGTGCTCTGGAAAAAAAAATCACTTCAGGAATTTTCTGAACTCTGACCTTGCCCACTTCTGCTGGCCAGCTGGGGTCAGTCCCAGCTTTCTCCTGGCACTTTGCTGGCCTCAAGTGGCTCAGCAATGCAGCCACCCCTTGTGGCACTCACCAGCAAGCACTGTTTATGTGAAGCTTCAAACCATTTTAAAAAAAACAAACAAACAAAAAAAGCACTTAATGGACACTGGAATGATTCAGAGAAGCCAGCAGGATCACTGTAAAGGGAAACAGACTTTATGGTGGAGACTGACCCATGCCAAGAAGGGAACACTTGCAAAAAACCTACAACAGCATTTTTCCTCTCCTTGTCACCTCAGGGAAAATAATAAGGCACTTGCATAGAAGAACAGGGCATTACCTGCACACCAGAACTCAGTACCAGCTCGTGGAGTCAGGCACTGGTTTCACTGCCACTGATGTGAAACTCCTTCATAAAATGGCACAGAGGGGACTGATCCACAGCCCCCTCCAATTCACCAAATTTCTTTCCATTCATTTCACTGAGTTTTGACTCAGGCCTCAGGGTGGCAAACAGGATGCCAAAGGAAGGAAGGCTAAGAAGAATGAAGAACAAGAAAGGAGCTGGCATGACAGCTGCTGTAATAAAATACAAATTCAGTATTTTACAAAATAGAATACTTGCAGGAAATATCTACTGTACATAGTAAAAAATTATTTGTAAGGTTAGGTTAATTTTTCCCTTATTTATCATTAGGAAAAAAAAAATAAAAGGAAAAAGAGCTTCAAATTACTTTTTTTTTTTTTGACTTCTTCTGGTAAAGTGTAAAGTAGCTATGCTAGCCTGCTGAATTAGGATTTTCACATTAAATCCATCCTCAATGGAGCACAAGTGCCCTTCTGTAGGAACCAGATAAAACCCTGCTCACATTCTGGACTGAGTTCAACCGTGCCCCTGCAAGGACAAATTGCAAGAAGCACAGCTCAGGCAAAGGCATGACCAGGGTACTGAGAGAGGGAGGGAGAGAGGACACTGAAGACAATCACACGGGACAAGAAGGAAACAGAGCATGGGGAAGAGTCCTGGGCCGGGATCACACCTGGATGCTGCTCTGGGCTTTCCCCATGAGCTGGGGCCAGCACTTCACTCCCGATGTGCTCATCTCACTCCTCTTCTGACAGGTCTCCTGCCTACACAATCAGCTCCTCAGAGCAGAGGCTGCTTTGCCATACAGTTAATCCAGAATCCACCACCTCGAGGCATGAGCTGGGCCTATCTGTACCCAAAGCAGCTGGCCTCAGATCACACCTATGAAAAAGGAGGTAAGAGGAAAATAAAGACACACGGCTTTATTTTAAGCTCAAGGGGAGGAAATGGGTGTTCAGTGATGTTTGTGTGTCCAATTTCGGAGTCTGCCCAAGTCCTGAGCTTTCTTAACGTGCAGGGTTAAGAAAGCTCAGGTCTCTTCATTGCAACTGCCTGAACAGAATTTTTCAAAGCTAATAAATACTATTTACAACAGTAACAGGAAGATGGCAAGGAAAGGAAAACACAAGACAATCTGAGACTGGGTCTACACAAGAAATTTCATCAACCACCTAGAAGCCAATAAATTAAATCCATATGGTCCTCTCAGGAGGCACTTCTGGTTTAAGCCTTACATTGATTTAGTTTCTTGGGAAGGAACTGATTTAAGCTAAATAGATTAGCTTTAAGCAGAGTAAAGGGTATCAGTTTAAAATATGGCATAAATTTAACAAAACCTGCTTTCTAAACAGATTTAGCTAAACTAGTGTAATTCTCCCACACAGAGTGTGATAAGACAGTGACTGATCTCTGCTTAATTTTTCAAGGGCGGATGCAGGGGAGCCTACCTGGACTGCTTTCAATGTATAGAGGAACCTGCCCTGCTCAGGGATGAAGAGGCTGGAGGGGAGAAGAGAAAGAGCTGGGGAGGACAGCTCAGCAGCACCATGGACCAGCCCTGTCCTGCTGAGCTGTTACCCAGCAGTGTCAGGGCCCTTTGCTGTCCCTTCAGAGGAGGCTGCACACACACTTCCCTCTCCCCTCAGAAGGCTCAGGTGCTGCAGAGCAGCAGAAACAGGGCTGTGGTGAGACTCCAAGCACCACCATGCTGCATCTCCTCTCTCTCTCTCAGGCACCTTCTCCAAAAAACCATCACCCACGTGCTCCCATTGGTTTTGCACAATTCACTCTTCTCCATCCAGAATGTCCTTGTGCTCAGGTCAGGCCGTGGGCATGTGTAGGCACTCACACCCACCAGTCACTGGCACGCCCCTGGCATCATCTGCCAGCATGACTCAATCCTGCCCTCGCAGTATCAGACAGGAAAGGGATAAAAGCAGAGACAGGGACTGTGTGTGACGTGAGGAGGGCAGTTACGAAGACAAGGAAGCCCATCTGCAGTAACAGCCTCACCAGTCAAGGCAGAAGTTGAACTCCCTCTCTTTTGTATTTTGGTTCACTGAGGATGACAAGTCAGGGGAACTTTGGTTGAAAATACGTGGGAAAGAGGGAAGTCAAGAAAAAAGGCCTTTTTTATTTTTAAGAGGTGGCATTGACTCGTCTGTCTATTTCAATTATCTTCAGTGTTTTGTTTCCTTCTAGTTCGGAGTTGACTCTGTAGAGAACAAAAAAACAAAGGTTAACACTAATAGTAATTTTTAAAAGTGCATGCCCTGCTTGAATTGGCTGATACTCAAGAGCCATTCAGTATTTACCAGGTATTTGTCAGTCAGTTGAACCTGGTAACAAACTGAATTAGCCATCTCTTTGGTTCTAGGCAAGGAAAGGTGTAGCAAAAAGGAGCACTCATATTTAAACCAGTGAATCTCTCTCTTTACAGAGGCCTGCAAAAACTTACATTTATGCTAAAAAAAACCCAAAAAAATCCTTTACATTTATGCTAAAAGCGAGGGAACTCAGTGTGGGAACTTAAGTAGACAGCTAATTTTACATGTCTGTCTCTTGAGACTAAGTCCTGCAAGTTTTCTGCTTTAGCAAGATCAGTGCTGTGAGAAACTGCAGCTCTTCACGCCCTAACCCCACAGAGAGCCCAGTGAGTCACAGCCTCACACTTCCACACAACTGGCAAAAGCTTGTTCCTTTGGGAAGCACACAAGGAAGTGCTTCCCAGGAGCAGGCAGCCCAGCTAACAGGCTCGAAGGGGTGTGGGTTCTGGCAGAAAGCACTGAGTTTGGCAGCTGTATCACCACAACTCTGCTGCAGCCACTTCTCCAGAGCAACAGCGACTTTGCCTATGGGCTCTCCAGATAAAAACCAAACTCTTACTTCATGTACCATGGCGCCCAGCATAGGTGAGCTGCTGGTTTAACCTCTGGGCTTCGGCCATGAAGGACAGTGACACAGAACACCCATGTGACGAGCAGCCCTCCCTGCACTCACCTGTGCTGCTGCAGGCCCAGCAGCACCGACTTCTCCAGCCTGGTCTCGTTGGATATTGTGAACTGCATGACTTCCTCCTGCTGTGGCCCTGACACAGCCTCCAGGGACAGGGCTGTGAGCTTGGAGGGCTCTGTTTGTCTCTCGTGGCGATCTGCAAAGGAGATTGGGCTGGATGGCTCCTCCAGCTGCACAGGTTCTTCATAAATTAGTAGACTCCTCGACCTCACTGCACACAAAGACAGAAGGCAAAATGAGATGAGCAAGAGACAGCTCAGAGTACAGCCCTGATCATTACAGGAAATGGGAACTGTTAGAGCAGAGCCAATGCTGAAAAGGCCTTTGCTTTTCATCGTGATTAACTGGCAATTTGACAGCTGAAGAAAGAAACCACAGGGATGGTTGAGGTAGGGATCAAAATGCTCTAAATTATTCGCAAAACAAGGACAAAATTAAATAATAACTTTGATCATATATTGGTTCATTATGGTTGTGTAATACTAACAGTTTCCCATTCAGTCCTTGGACTCTTTGGTGCCACTGGCAAAGAAAACACCAATGGAAATCATTTGTGAATTTTAACAGTCTGAACATTTGCTACCGAGTAGAAACCCTGCTACCTTTCACAGACCACTAACTTTAGTTCCACAAATAGAGGCAAACATTCTTTAAACAGAAATACCAAGCAGGCCAGTGGGGAAAAGGTTTTGCTCATTTTTATAAAGTCTGCTGCCACCAGCATAGTTTCCCAAGCTATCCTTCCTAGAAAAACACAGGTATATATACAAAAATGGCTACTTAAGGAGCAGAAAAGCAAGAGGTGCTTGATAAGGGGGTTATGAATGGGGGTGGAAAACAAGTGCTTAAGTACAACCAAGCAAAGAGCAAGACTGGCCCGGCTGTCACTTACCAATGGAATCTGTGTAGGACTCTGGTGAGGAATGCTGCCTGGGCAGCACCATCTTTGTGGCAGAAGGATATGGCCCATAGCTCTGAGAGAAGCTGCCAAAAACGACTGCAAAGCACAGCACCACCATCTGGCAAAGGGAGGATGCAGGAGAGGTAAGTGCACTTGACCCGCATGCGCACACCAGAACTGAAGCTTTATCAAAACCAATCATTTGAGGCCACTCTCGTCACTGCATACCTGACAAAGGCACCTGCACAGTGACAATTCAGTGTTTTAAAGGACACATTTCAGTGCTGGGGTTCGTGCTCAATGTCTGAGCAGCTGCCTTATTTACTCACAAAGCTGAAAAGCAGCTAAAGCTGCCATGTGTGTTTTACAGATGCTGCTGAGGATTTCCACAGTTATTTCTGCTGCTGGCCCCAGCCTTGCTTCCAAGTGACAGTGAGGCTACACTGGGAGAACAGCTTAGGCCTTGTGCATTATTTCCATCAATTTGCAGCACTTTAGGTCTACAGGCAACTTGCTAGCTGAGTGTAAGGAGGGGAAAGGAAATGTTTCATTCCACTCATTTTCTTATCTTGGCTACTGCTACTGAAATAGGACAGAGGTAAATTTACAGCCTCAGTCATATTTTCATTTGGTTGAGCAAGTTTATTTTTATTGGTATCAGAAGAACCTAGACTCAAAGGTCACCCTCATTTTAATTTCACAGCCCTAGACACCACTTCCCACACAGAATACTGCAGGAAATAATAAACTGGGTCACCTGGAGGGGCATTGCTCCTTCTTTTATCACTGCAGCACCCAACCAGAAGCACAGGCCCAGTCTCCTCCAGAACTCAGCACCTTCCCACAATCATTAATCTCCATCAGTCACAAGTCTCACCTCCCTCAAAATGGACAAATCATGGAAAGGAGTTCCCCAAGCTGCAAATTTGCAACTGAGAAGCTTTGCAGAACAAGAGACGTGTCTTTGAGGAGTGGGAAGAGATTCTCATTCCCTCCCAATCCCCAGCCTCGAGGGGATTGATACTCACCATGAGGCAGGTCCCTGTTTGTGTGCTGGCTGCCTTATAGGAGCGGGACACTTTGCCAGCAACCAGGGCTTGGAGTCTCTGCAGCTGCTGCAGGAGGGTTCTGGAAAGCAAAGACAACAGACAAGCATCACACACACTGAGCCTCTTCTTAAATAGCTTTATGTTTCCAATTCCACACGTGGAAATAATACAGCATTTAGGAAAAGGTAGAGACAGTTAAGGTCTTCTCCTTGAAATTGCTAGCAAGGAATAGTTTATAATTTTACAAAGTTTTTACACGTATTAGCACTGGAACTTTCAAAAAGATCTTTTGCTCTTCCCTCAGCTGATGTCCCTGAACAATTCCTTCTTTAGTGCTTTCAGTTAAGTTCTTACAGATAAAAATCGTATTTTCAGTGTTTCTGTAAGAAATGGCACATCAACAACTGAAACTGCTCCACATGCAAGTGCCCAGCTGCATATACAACCTGACTCCATGTCATGGATTCAGCAGGAGTTTTGCCATTATTTTTAAAGATACAGAATTGAGTTTATAACTGCTCTAGTAGGTTATCAAGGTATGGGGCTACCTCCTTTTCCCAAAAACCTGCTCTTTAGTGGTTTAGAGCACAAGCTGGCTGACTTTTGAAGAGAAGGACTTAAAACCAGACATAGGTACGGACTTCATTTCTCGCATTCATTTATTAAATAAAACACTTTATTGCTATTTGTTAAATCCTGCAGAGTTGACAAAAATGGCAGATGCTTCAAGTGGCTACTCTTATCTTTCAGAGGTCCCAACCACAATGACAATTCTCTTGTGGCTGGAGTCAGCAGTCAGAGTCTATCTGACTGTTTTTTGTTCTTCTTCTGCTGTAGCATAAATTACTACAGTCAGAATACGAGTAATTTAAATGGGAAATTATCTCAAAGTGTGATTGATACTGGGTTTTCACAGCAGCTTTTTTAACAATCAAGGAGCAACCCAAATGCCTGGCCTCAATACCAATGCAGCATAGTTTTGTATCAAGGTGTTACATTTGCTGGTTTTTTCCAAGTTTACTTTTCACGTCTCCTGTAAGTTTCACGATCTGCTGTGGAGGATACCCCACAGAAACTCCAGACAGTTTTGGAGGCTCTTACGTCAAAAGCTAAATCAAGAGGCAAGGTCAGGATGTCAGAGAAAATAGAAAGAGTATTTTAAGACCAAACTGGCTAAAAGCTAATTGTAGGACAGACCCAGAGGTGCCTTCACAGCTCAATATACACTGCTCTGCCTATTTTCATAGATTTTTTTAATCATCAGTGCTCGTTGCTAATTAGGGTTTAATGAATTCAAGGACTTCAGGAATACATTCTGAAATGAGCACAAGGCATTCTCCCAGCACAGGTTTATCTGGGCCAGCAGATCCTTCCCAATGTCTTGCATGCTCTTGAGAGCAGGGCTTATTCTGCAGCTCAATAGTTCAAAAACAGAGCGACACGCCCAGTGCAATCCTTTATTCAGTATTAGAGAGACCACATGCAAATCAAGAGATACAAACAGTGCCCATCACATAAATGAGCCCATTTCCTAATTCCCTGCTCCCTTTGGCATTTTTTCTGAGTCCCTCCTCACATCCTCTGTGTGGCACGGGGCTCACCAGACTTGTGCACATCATTTCCAAGCACAGAACAGGAATTATTGCCACCAGCTGCGTTGGACAGCAGGGCCCTTCTAACCCTGACCTTTCTCTGCTGTTATGGAAGGATCAATCCTCCCCCCATTTCGGGCCTGACTCACCCAGCTCTGTGGAGTGGGGAGGAAGGAGCTCTCCTCCTCCTCCTCCTCAGCTTGGGGGTGGCAGCAGCAGCAGCCTTGAGCTGCTGATCGTTCTTGCCACTTTGTGTGGAGGCGTCAGTGAGAAAACAGCTAATGACTGGTGAGGAAATCAGCAGAAGAGAGGCAGTTCTCCTCATTCTGCTCGTCTTTATGCCTTTTTATGCTCAATTTGAAAAACCCGTTGGGCAGAGCAGGCCCGGAGAGCTGATTACAAAACAGACTCTGGAAACTATAATTAGGCAGGTATTCTGAGGTCTCCTATACACAGAGAAAGATTCATCCCCCACCTTATTTCCTAACTACTTTCCCATCAAATGTCTTTCTTCCCCAAGTCATCTGTTTGAGCAGAGCTACTGTTTTCTTCTCAGCAGACAAGGACTCCTTGTTTGGAGCTGACAGGATGCAGGTGCATCTGCAAACTGTGAACAATAGCCGAGGCAAGGGCAAGAAACAAGGTGGATCAGAGATGACATCAGCTTATCCTGCCACTGCCAAAATGGAACCCTTCTCAGTGCTTTTATTCCCTGTTTGGATCTGGAATGGTGCAAGATTGGATTCAGAGGTCCAAAGATTCCCATGCAAAAGCTTGTGACTGGACAGCTGCAGGGATGATCTGGACCAAGAGAGGCAAAAGGAGCAGATCTCTGCCCTGCAGAACAGGGACCTTCCCTAAAACTTGATGCTCCCTCTGAACAGCAGCAGAAAGGCCACAAATGCTTTTAGTGGAATACCCTGCCTATGGCTGAGTCCTAACAGGAGCAAATGCAATCCCAAACCAGCATGCTAAGGGGGTTTGCACCCCCAGGGATTATTTTCCCTGTGTCTGACACATTTCCCAGAGCTATTCAATTAGAGGGTCACCTCTGTAGGAGGTGTGAGCGTGCTTTCACGCTTCTCCCTGCCAATGGAAGCACCTCACAGGAAAGCTGTAAAGTGACTGAAGACTCCTGCACTTCCTTCCACACACTGCCAGCAAACTCAGCCTGTCTGTGAAGTCTTGGGTTTGCTGCATATTCACAAATATTCATCTTCAGAAGAGGCCTTTTCACTACCAAACTATGCACCAAGGCAAGGCTGCCCCTCTGCCTTCAGTGATATTTTGATCAAGGAGAGAAAAGCCTCCCAGGTGGTTCTGTTGTGAAACTTTCTCAATTCAATATTTCTGCTTAAAATCCAACGTTGATTCAAACAAGCAAACAAATAAACAAGACATCTTCTAGGGGACACCAAAAACTTTATCTTAATCAAAAGTTTTTAGAGAATTGTTCCTATTCTGCAAGGAACAAAACCTGATAAGGAGAGAGAAGACTTATTCTCTTTTTAACTCCACACAGGTTCCTTCTCTGTCTGTCCCATTTGTAGGAAAGAGGACAAATTCCAAAGTAAGGTTTTAACTAAAAGACCACTTAAATCCACAATTTTTCCTCATTTGAATTACAAAGAAAATTTCCAGCAATTTTTCATAAAAGATGTTTCAGCATGAAAACCAATGTCCTGCTGCTCTGAAAGCAAGGAGTTACTCCAGAGCTGCCAAACTTTGTCAAACATTGTAAAGGTGGCCTAAAATGAAGTGCAAGATATCTCACTGCAACTTAAACCTAGATCCTTTACTCCTTGAAAATTATTCGGTAAAATGACTTTACCAGTCTCAGCTAAAAGAACAGCCAAGCAAATCAGTGAAGTCTGGCAGCTTTGGAGCTGATAAACCCTTGGTGGGTCAGACTGATGTGCAACTTGATCTTTGGATGACTAGGAGCCAGAGAAATGGAAGAATATCCCATTTTTATTTACAAAGCAGTGTCTTTAAGGTGCTTGTTGGTTCAGCTCTACACAGCTGGCTCCTGTTCCTCCATGGGAGCAGCTCTGGCAGCCCCTTGCATGCACTGCCCATGTGTGACACTCTCAACACAAGCACTGGATCCTCTATCATTTCTCCAGGAAAAGGGATCATCAATACACTCACAAATACAGACTCAACAAGAGTGAGAAGCAAAAGCACCCCTCAACACGTCACACCAAGCACCAGGTGTTTCAAAATCATCTTTAAGCCCAAAGATCTCGCTCCTAGCCAGACCTCACTGGTGTCGGGGAAGGTTGGCAGCCCTCTGAATCACTGGCAGTTCCTGCCTTTGGTCTCAGTGCCAAAATGTGACTGGGACGACTCAGTTCAATGCCCAGAGCCAGCTCCTTCCCACACCCTTTGTGTTCTGAGAGAGCCCCACATGGCTGGATGCTGCTCAAACCCATGGCTTGCTTGAGGCTAAAAGACAAATCAGAGATGCAAGTAATAATATGCTGCTTTAGTTTGGAGAAGACTGCCTAGGAAGGAACTTGGATGGGTTTTTTTTCAGGGATTGAGTCACACGAATTAGGAGAGGTAACATATGCTAGTGTTCTAATACTAAACCTGACAAAAACGCTGCACTCACCCACTCAAGAGTAATGAGAATTAAAAGCCCTCCTGTACCTTGATCCCCAGCCTCCTGCCTTGTCTTTGAAGATGTGTGAATGCCAAGGGAGATGCTCCTGGATGGAATTTTTTTGACCACACTCGCACCTTTGGCATTACATCTTTTCAGACCCAGATTTTCAGGTTAAGGCTGGCTTTCAAGGAAGATCCTTTTAAATTCTGTCATGTTACTGAGAGTAATGAAGGAACACTTTTATCAGAACAAAATTCTAGTGTTTCCATGTTTTGGAGCCAGATTTTGAAATGCAAGCTGGATTTCCCTGAAGTCTTAGGTATCTATTCATGCAAATGTTTTCTATATATAGATTAACATGCTCTTAAAATCTGATTGCACATACTGAAGGAAACTGCTGTTCAATAGTTGCACGTTTTGGAAATTGTCCTTCAGTTCCTCTCAGTTCAGCTAGACTTCACAAACATGACACTGACAGCAATACATCTTCATGAACTTTTAGGTCAGGTGCTACAGCCCAATTTTCCAACAAGGTAAAAATCCAACTTTGTCTTCACCTACACTTGAATGCATGAACATTTTAACACGTAATCATAGCTCTTATTTTCCTGTTATTTTTCTTCCACTCTTACAATTTTTCACAATGGAAGAACAGCTCTAATGTTTGTAGATCTACTTTTAGATAATATGTTCAATAATGTCTTCATTTTTTACTGCAATGAACACTCAAAGTTACAACTAATGTCAACCAGGGCTCTGCTTTGGGCATATTAAATAAGACACATGTGTGTATAACTGTGCTAGGTACTTTAAAGTCCTAAACATATAAATCTGGGCATTTGACACGCCAAACTGACCCTAAATAATTTTGACTAGCACTGCTCTGAATTTTGATTCCTGCCTGCACACAGGAGATGGAAGTTGCAGCTATAGGATGCTGTGAAGACAAGTTCTGAAACACGTGAGCAGCTCCTGGGTGTCATGCCAAGGCTCTGTGCAAATGCCAACAAGAAAATGAGACATTTTGAATTCATTGTAGGATGTGGATAACGTACATTAAACCAGAGCCTGGAACCATTCTCTGAATGAGAGAGTTGCACAATTATACAGGAAATAGGAAAAGTGGCTTTTTGGAGTTAAAATGAAAACGCCCATGTTATGGTATGTTACAAATGTGAGGTTTGATGACAGCAGGCACTTTAGCAAATTTCTCAGTACTTCACATGCAAGCCTTAGCAGATTTTAGACACAGTTCATATCTAAATAGCCAAAACAGCATTGCCATGAATTATAAGAATTCCTGTGCAGAAGGATGAACATCTGCTTCTCTGCAGGAGATTACAGATCCCTATCACTGCTAGTGCAGAGGGAAGGGAACAATGCAACTCATCCCACATGGCCCAAGTAGAGAGGATTTGGAGATAATATCACTGACCTAACATTTTTTAGAGCATTTAGCATGAAAGAATTAAGATAACCAAATAATAGATAAGAGGCTAAAGGTCCTTTCTGAAAGGATGGACAATACCAATGAAGCTGTTCTCAGGAGTGCATCCTCGACAGCTCAGAGATGAAAACAGCTGGCCAGATTTATCTCAGCTGGGGAGAACAACTCCGGGGTTGACAACATGCTGTCCCCAAGTGGATAATCTACAGCTTTTCTTAAGAGAAGTTGGCTTCAGCACCTTCTGGGACAGATTCTGGGTGAGACATCCCTACTCGACACCTACAGAATAATTCCTGGTTCTTTCATGTCAAACCCTGGGGGACGATACAGGAGGCACAGAAATGGCTTGGCTCCCTTCAAGCAAGCAGCAGATGTCTTTCTGCACGAGCTGTGTGTGGGAGACACTCTCCAGCAAGCCACAGTGCTACAGGGTCTGGCTTCAGGCATCAGAGATTGGATCCAGAGATCAGAAACTACACATGCCACTCAGTCAGCAATGCACTGGCTGCCAGAGCAGCTCCAGGGCTGTTTTCCATGATCGTGGGTCTTATCTTCAAAACCCAGCCTCCTCCCACACATCGGTGTCACCACCGTGTTCTTTGGCAATGTTCAACCTTCCCTCCAAATGCCTCTAACCGGGAAGCATTAAGAGTGGGCTCACCCAGTACCTGCTCCCTGGAATTCGCCAATCTGAGCATGAGCCAGGACCGACACTGCACCCCCAGCTAACACCCAATTAAAAGCTTAGCTATTAAACATTGTCTGCCACATGTCCTTTGAAAAAGCCACCCCTGAGTCACCCATTTCCTCAGAAATGAAGAAGCAAGAAGAGGATTTTTCCCCCCAAATGAAGGACATTCTGGGGTGTGAGGTGCTCAGGAGGGCACACAATAATTGCAATGATCTCTAGTAGTGCAGAAGGATCTAATAATGACTCTTGAGCTTCAGCACTGTAATTTCTGGAAGCGTAATGTCTCTGGTTAAAGCTTCCTGGCAAAATTTCACTAAATAAAGACAATTGGGAGAGCTGGACTGTAGTTTTTTGTCTGTTTTGCATTACTAATTTGGAAGAACTCAAGGATGAGTGCTGAAAGGTTTCTCAAGCACACCACAGGCTGGCAGACAGTTTAGGACACAACATGGAAACCTCCATGCTTTACATCCCACCGCAGCCACAGTAACTGGCCTTCCACAGCTTTCTCTGACAGGAACCCCACCAGACACAGCTATTGCTCACACTTCAGTTGATCTCTGAACCCCCAGATTTTCACTTTTCACTGCAATATCCCACTGAGGTTTTGTTGGGTGGTCTCCATACCTTACCTGTTAGTGTTCTCCAGGACTTCCACCTTCTTACGCAGCTCGCTGTTTTCATTCGAGCAGGTCTCGACTCTGGAGACAGCACAAGGAAAGAGAAATGTAAAAACATCAGTTATTCATTCAAGTGATGGTAAAACAAGCCAAACTTGCTTTCACTGAGAGCTCCATGATCCTGCCTACATTTAAAGAAACATTGGACCAATGAATTTCGGTTGTAATATTTAATCACACTTCACAGTGTGAAACACACAGCAAAAGCTGCATTAGCTGTCTGGCAAATGTCATGTTGCTGAAGTCAGATCCTCAAATTTCAACTTTATGAGGGTTAATAAGCCAGGAGACTAAAGCCAATGCTCAAGACTGTCCCAAGATATTATCCATTTCCACACCGTCCCTGGAAATCCCCAAACTAAAGGAGATTGTTGTATAACATGGCACATAAGAAGTCCAAGTAAAATATGTAACTCCTACGAAGACAAACAGGACCATCCTGAATAGTTTCAATAAGAAAAAAGGGAAAAGGAAATAGCCTTGATATCTGGTATGCATGAGGTGGAATTTCACAAGAGTAACTCTGAGGAAGCGAGACAGAGCTATAAAGAGACAAGAAAAAAATGGAAATTACATCAAGGATATCACCAAAGATGGTACAAGGGTTTTAACAGAACCATCTGGTGAATTGCATAAGAGTAATACTAGAATATTCATCTCCTGGAAGACAGATTAATTTGGGATATAAATCCCTAACTGGGGGTTTGGCTCCTGCTTGCTAAGGGAAGTTGATGGGTCACATGCTGTTTTCCCAAGCCCTGCTTATTTTCCCAGGCAGTCCTGACTCACCCACTTCCTATTTCTGTGTCCATCTGCACTAGAAGACAGAACACACTCGCTCTGGATCCATCTTTCCCTGAGCACTGCCTGCCCACCAGGCCAGGACAGCTGCCTGAGGCAAAGGCCAGCACAGCTGGGTGTTGCCGAATTGCAGGTGTGAAGTGAGTGCTGGCATCAGCGACCTGCATGCAGCAGGCAGGGCCAGGCCTGCCCCCGGCCCAGCAGCTGCCAGGAGCAGGGCATTTTCTCAGTCACTGCCACGAGATGGCAGCTGGATCCCTTCCCAGCCACAGCTTCTGCCACCTTCCATTTCACTACCAAGTGCTACTGGCCTGCTGGAAACAGGAAAGAGGCTGGCTTACTTCTTTTCCAGACTGTCCATGTATTCTTTCTTTTTTCTTCGGCTTTCCTGGGCAGAGATCTAAGGGAAAAGGAGGAAAAACACCAAATATTTGCATAGAAAACAAAAGCGTCAGAGATGAATTCATAAACTGGTAAAAAGCCCCAGTGTTATTTGGTTCAAGCCTCTGTCTCGCTCTCATTTCTATTCCTGGCAAGCAAAGCACTGACTTGATCTATTTCCACATTCTGAAGCAAGACTCATCCTCTCAGTCACACAAAAAAAGATCATTCCCTGCTAACCCTAAAAAGTAAATCAGATTCATCTGGAGAGAATATCCTAGGACAATGTCCTGCATCTGGAAGCTGACCCTGCTTTCCAAGCCAGGAGTTTGACCAAAGGACCTCCAGATTTCTCCTCAATATAAATGACTCTGATTCTATATAAGTGGTACATGAAATGTATAATATCACTTCAAAAAATTTTGTAAAAACCACATTACAAGACCAAATTCCAATTTAGAGTGTACAAATTTACACCTCTATCTGCACAACCAGTAGCAGAATATAGTAACCATGACAGATGTGCAGAAATCCTCTAAAACAAGTGAGCTGGCCAGGTCCGAAAAAACCAGCATTTTTCCCTATCACTAGGATCTTCCTCATGTCAGAAGGAAAAAAAAAAGGGCTTGTAGGGCACTTGGCATCCTTGGTATCAACTTTACAAGTCATTGAATTCAGCGATCAAAAGTCTGAAATACCCAGTCATATTTTAAAACAGGAACCAGAAAAGAACACCTTCACCACCATGCAAAGAATGCAGAGGTCTGTGCCTACCATAAGGGTGGGATTGTACTGATTTTAAAATGGAGCCAAGCCACAGCAACCTGATACCCTGCCTGCTAAGTACCCTGTTGTTACTGGTTCAGGTAAATACCCACACCGAGGCACAGTGACAGACAGTGTGATGGATGTGTTCAGGAACAAAGAAAAGCACTGCATTAAAAGACAACTCACAGCATTCGGCAGTACCACAGACTGTCACTGCAGAACTCTGCAGCATTTTTTAAAATGAAGGACAAATAAGAACTACCCAGAGCAAAGCTAACTAAACATTTACCTTGTTTTTTATTTTCCTGCGGATTTTCTTGAGAACTTTCTCCTCTGCTTTTGTCAGGGGCAGTTTGGTAGGGATTGGGTAGCCCTCTGCTATAAGCGTCCTCTTCTCCTCCTCTGTCAGGATGAGGGGGCCAGTCCCCTGTAATTTCTTCGAGGGTCATAGAAATGAAATAATACAGAACAGTAAGTGCACACGGTCCCAGAAGAAAAGGTTGTTAGGGAGAAGAGGCAGCAGGTCTCCCACTTCAGAGAGGACCAGGCCTACTAGAACAGCCTCCTGCAAATGGGGATGTGTGAAAGACCTTTTAGGTAACTTCCATTCAGAGTCTGAGCCTTCAGGACAGGATTCCCTCAAATCAGTTGTTCTTGGCCCAGCTCTGCACACACTGAGGCCAACAGCAAAACTGTCTTTGGCTCAAACAGGGAAAGAGACACCTGACAAACACCACTGAAAATCCCTCCCTAAAGTTCACCAATTGCTAATGACACGACAAGAGGACAGATGCAGAGCTACCAGACAGGTCAGCCCAGCAGGGCTGGGCCCTAAGGCAAAACACAATCCATGATGGGATGAACCTAATAACACGAGTGAACCCTGCCTCAGCCTAGAGGAGAAGCACCTGCTCTTCTCTGTGGGAGCAGAGGACACCAGTGAGCAAGAATTACTGGATCTGAACTTCTGACCAGAGATTAATCCATTGAAACAACAACAGAAAGTCGGCAAATCTCTGTCAAAACCTGTAATTAAAAAAGTACAAAAAAAAAAAAAAAGGAAGTATAGACAGAGAGATAAATGGTGGAGAAAGGCAGCTGTACTCACATGTGGTGCCGTCAGGAGAGGGGAATTGGAGAGCACGGACGCCGTGCGTGCCGCAGCCTTGGCCGTGGCCTGGAGCTGGACCGGGCTGGATGGAGGCAGTGACCGCGCTGGGCTCTGTCCCCCTTCGGAGTCACTGCCGTGGCTGCTGGGAGGGGTGGGAGGCAGGTGCAGGGGATCCACTGCTAAATGGCAAGAGAGACAGAGTCAGCATGAGGGGTTCAGGTGTCCCTTTAAATTGTCACCATGCGGTTTCCAGGACTAGGAACGTCTGCTGAAAAACGGATCGAGCAAAAGAGGCAGCCCAGAAGCTGTTCGGAGCATGCAGGTCTCCAAGGAAGGAATAAATGCAGCAGCTATCTTTAGATTTGACAGACAAAACAGGGCTCTGTGCATATGCTCCAGTCACTTCTACCTACACTTCAGCTCTTCGAATGCTTGGAGGTTTATGTATAATGCAAAGTGCAAGTTCCCTGCTCCTGGGAAACCACAGGAACAGAGGGGCTCTGAGCCAGCACACATTCTCTCCAAAAACAATAGTATTTTCTAGCTTTGCCATGGATTAAACAATTTGCCAGTATTTTTTGAGGAAAGGGATCCCATCCAATGTGTTACACAATCAGGAAGGAGAGAACGGCCTCCTAAAGACACGGTTTGGCACAACTGAGAAGTGACTGACAACCTAGGGACAGCAAAAGCCTCCGTGCACTGATGGAGCTGGAGCAGCGCAGGCAGGAACCTCTCTCACTGTCTGTCCAGGGCCACAAGACAACTCCTACTGCAGCCAAAAGAACCTGCTTTGGAATTGGCAGGCAAAGTGCTGCTTATGACCAAATGGGCCTGGACTGAGAGAAACAGGGCATGCCTCACCTACTCTTGTTGCATGGACAGTTTAGCAGATGCTCAAAACAGCCATAACTAAGTGAAAGTGATTTTTTTTTCTCTGAGCTAGACTTACGGCAATTAAATTTTGAAGTAGGAAAATACAGGGCTAATCTGCCACCTTCCATTTCTGTTACGCTTTGCAAACTTGAGTTGAAAAGATCAAATGGGTGGTGAGGGAGGATGGAAGAAAAATAGTAATAAAAAAAGCTGTAATACTCTTTTTGTCTCACACCTTAGCTCTTGCAGAAGAAGAAACATATCTGAAAAACAGAAAGGCCCTTAATCCCACCAAGAGAGCAAACAAATCTGCACCCTGGGTTGAGATACAGCCTCCCTTTATCCAGCTGCTGCATCATTTGCTTCTCTCCCTAGAGCAGTGCTACTCACCTACAGAAATGAACTCACTAACAGAATATCAAGTGTTTCTAACTGAAATGCTTTTATCTGCTCAGCTTTCACACTAAATATCTGGCTCTTTCAAAGTTTTCTTGGCTTTAATTGTGTTTAGTTTTCAGGGTAGGGATTTTTGCTCCTCCTTCCACATTTTAGTGTAGTACAAAGAGATGATGACTGTTCGTCTAACTAATATTCTACAAACAGATCCACCTAAATTTATTTTCATATAAACTCACATCCTGCTTTTGCATCAGAGGTTAACAGTAAAGATTCCTATGTCTTAATTATGTCTCCTGAAATTGATTTCTTTCCTATCCAAAATAATCCTGTACTTGAAGAATTCAAGCTCCCTTCAGTACAATTACTAATACCCTACAGAGAAAAAGGGATCATTTTCTTTGTGATGAGGAAGGAAAGAAGGAAAGAAGGAAAGAAGGAAAGAAGGAAAGAAGGAAAGAAGGAAAGAAGGAAAGAAGGAAAGAAGGAAAGAAAGACTCACATAAAGGCTCAGAGAGACTCTGGCTCTTCAATAGTTGAATCCCTAGAAAACCGCAGCTTCAGCCTAAAGACTAATATGGTGAACAAGAAATCCAAATATTTAATCAGGGTAAAGTACATTTATTGTGCTTTCTGGTCATCTCCCCTTGCACTTTCATTTGGTATTTAACAGACCTTCCTTAGAAGAGAGGTTCAGGAACTGATCCACTTCATGGGGCTCCAATTTAATCTCTGGAAGAACTTTCTGGGTGAGTGGTTTCATCTAGAAAAGAGAAATTAACAGCATGAAAACCTACAGTACACATCTTAAAAATCTTAATCGAAGGATGCAAGGATCAATTCTCCATAAATGGAGAGGTTTCCTCTCCTCCTGCTCGGCCACAGGTAAAGCTTTCACTGCTTCGCACAGTTTGCTAAACCAGGCTACAGAGAAGGCTGCCCTGACTACTCCCACGATGGCTTCTCTTACTACTATATTTAGCTAAAATAAAAGATTACGCCTAAGAGATGACATTTCAGACTGAAAGCTAACATGCATCCCACTCAAATTACTTCTCTTAGCAACAGAGCTGCTGCTGGGCTTTGCCAGACTGCACAGTCTGTTTGAGCAAGGACAGAAACAGCCCTGGGAGTTGGGGATCTGGGAGCAAGAGCAAGGTGCCAGGCACTGAGCACCATGTTTTGGTTCCTTTCGCGGCGTTGAGGAGCAGAAAAAGAGCCAGACTTCAGTCAGCAGTGACTGTAAAACATCTGGCTTGCTCCACTGAAGGGCTGGGGCGCCAGGTGCCCAGCTGTTGCCCAGAGCCCACCTGTGTGCTGCAGTCCTGGCCCTGAGGAAGCCAGGCTCTCTCTCAGCAACCTGTGTAACTAAGCCAGGCAACAGCAGTGAGCCACTGGAAAGTCTCAACACTGCAAATCCCAAGCTACAGCAGGACAGCAACATGCTGGGAACAGCACATTCATGCTTGGGAAAGAATTATGGGAAACTTGTGCTTAGCTCTTTCCAGTTTCTCATAAAATAATTTCTGTTGCACATATTTCTGATCCACATCCAAGGGGAAACATTTATTTTCAGCATATATCAACACCCTCCAGCCTGGACTGACATTGCATCCTGGGGACTGACAACAGCCATGCCTCTTCCTGCCCTGGCTGGGGACCTGGTGAGCCACCAGCTGCTGCATTTCATTGTCCTTAACCCAACCCAGCCAAAGTGAGCTCTTTAGAACGCCCAGTGGCTGCTCCAGCTGTGGTCAGAGAGGCATCACAGAGCTCCTTATGAGGCTGGTTGGTCTGGAAGCAGCAGCAGCTTGAAATGTCAAAGCTTCATAGATTTGGCAAAAGTCACTTTGCAGGCAAATAGGGAAACTCTCCAGTCAATCCAAACAAGGAGTCTCATTCTGCTGAGGGGAAGGCACAGCAGTACTACAGCAAGTTCTTGTGAAAGACACTCAGCTTGTCACAGGCTTGACAGAGCAAATGGATCAGTCAGTTCAGGTGCAACTGGTTCATTAGAAACTATTCTAATGCTTCTAAAAACCCAAGAGCTTTAGGGCTAGCACAGAAGACTGGTGGGATATCCAGCCATGAAGAGCTGGAGATGCAGACAAGAGTTTTGAAACTCAAGCTCTTACAGCAACAGTGGGACACCAGCAAACATTAAAACCCATTAAAGCATCCTGCAGAGTGCACCCTGAACTGCCAGGCTTTGGCACCAAAGAGGCCCTCAGGAGAAGCTGCAGCTGCCTGTGCAGAGAGGAGGACACAAAGTCTGAAGTACCAGGACATCTGTGTGCAGCTCGGGCTGTTCCCCCTGCAGCGCTGTCGCCGTGACCGTGAGACTGACGGAGGGAGCGAGGCCTGATGTCTCACATAGCCCTGGCTCTGTCTTTATGGAAGCTGGAGTGAACTCTGCAGCCAGACACCATTCCTCATTTTCCAGATCACCTGCCAGGGAAGGAAATTGGACACCACATGTTTAGGTCAGAGACACAAAGACTACAAACAAAAATAATGTCATTCCTCCTCCAGAGAAGGGAAACAAACACAGGAGACATTTTAGTCTATCAACAAAACTCTGCCCTCACTATTCAGCTCTCAGTCAGTGCAGACAACTACACCATTTCAGGGCTGTAACCTAACCCTAGCCCCAGGATACACAGAGGAGCAGCGAGGAAAGACACAGAGCACTAATCAGGGTACATTGCTGAAAGCTGCTAATGCGTAGCAGAACAAGACTAAACAAGCCACTGGGTGAAGCAGCCAGGGAGCCATGTCCTAAACAGGCTGGTGCCTGCTGACTCAGTTTAATTCCTCCTTCTAGAGACAGCCTTGAGCCAGACTTCTGTTGCTTCTGCTGCTTGCAGTCAAATGGTGAGATTATACTTTCAAGAACAAAGTGTTTGTCACACCCTTAACTACATTTTTTTCCCCCAAGGATTCGTTTAGTAAAAGAGGATATTTGATGATTTCACATGACCACCAGGGCCATGGGGATCATGCTGATTTCCTCCACAGAGCCCTTGGGAAGTCACAGCACAGGAAGCACATTTTACCTGGCAGCACTGAAACACGCTGGCAGAATCATCCCCTAACTCCACTTATTGCAAGCTCACTGGTCAGGACAAAGCCACTTTTTTCTAGACAAAGCTGAAAGCTTTGCCTGGCACTATCAAGAACTGGAAGAAGGTTGGCATGGTAAGTTTAGCTCCCCATTTCTACTCCATTTCCATTCACTGTCTGAACTGCTGAAAAAGGACTTATTTTTCCAGGTCTGAAGTACGACAGAGGACCAAGAACTTGGAAAGACTCGACCTCTGAAACAATTCCACAAGGCTATTAATAACCCCTTTTAAATACACAAAACAATCAAATGCATTTTTGGCAGTTGCAATTCTGCCTTAGAAAACTTCCTATTCCAACTGCTAGACTTTCCTCTTGCAGGAGAATATCCTACACCAGGTGCACTGCATCCCAACAGCATGTGGCACAGTCCCCTGCCACAACTCACCAGGAGCTGTGAGAGGCACAGCCATTAAATTGAGCAGCTGGAATCTGAAGATAAATATACATATAAAAAAGAAGAGTGCTGATCTTTCTTTCAAAGCTTTCTACTGGCTTTCACACAGATTATTTATTATTGCATATATGAACTTAAAACAGAGAGAGCAAAGGCATGCATTGTCAGGCTAGAGCTCTGGATTAACTGCAGGCTGCACCAACATCCTGGTAGGCTGTGGCTGTGCCACCAGCATCCTGCAAGGCTGCACAAGACCCCTCATTCACACCTGAGTGTACCAAGCTGGTGAGACGTCAACAGAGTTAAGCTGCAAACAGGTAACAGAAATGAGAGCGGGCTCAGAGCCTCTGTGCTGCTGTGTGTCCCTGCAGTCAGGACCACACAGGCACTGGGCAGGAGCTGGGTGCCTGGAGGAAGGGAGAAGAATGCACATCTCCAGTGCTAGTCATTACTTTGTGGTGGGAGCTAACCTCCACCACTGGCAAGGAAGGAGGCAATTTGAGTAAAGACACACCAAGGAATTAAAAGTGAAAAATAACGTATCCTGTAATCAGAACCTCAAGAACAGCAAGGCCAGCTCTGCCAGGTTTAACTGCAGAGCAAGGGCTAAGCACCATATTTAAGCTTCTGGAGAGATTACTCCCAAAGCTTCCTGGGAAATGCAAAAATAGAAACATTTATGAAAAAAAAAAAAGAGAGGTAGACTTGTCTAAATTTTCTCTAAACTCAGGAGAGAGGACATTGCTCTCTTTCAACCCTCCCTGAGTCTCTCTGTTCACAAACACAAACAGCTCCCTCCCAGCTCGCTGTGTGGGCATCATTCAGGTAAAACCTTAACAGGGATATCTGCCTGGAAATCCAGAATCCTTTGGCAAATGCAACTTATAACTTCTGCCAAAACTGGCCTCACATCACGTCGTGCAGAGCCTCTGTTTGCTGCCTCTTGCACCTCTGGGTTGAGCTACCCCTGGGGCAGCACTATTGTGCAGGCTATGGATAAAGGAAAGCTATTAGTGAAGCCAATAATTAGCCCTGAATTTTCTCAAATTTGTACCATCGTGCAAGTAGGAGAGAAACCCAGCCATGGGTGACCAGCAGAACAGGGCAAGTCCTCTGAGGCTGCACTTTATGATGTTTATCACCTCTAATCCCCAGACTCGTCAGGAATATTCAGCTGCTCTAAGGCAGCAAGATATACTGGCCTTCAGCTGGTCATTTCACCCCTCTGGAATCCAGCATTTTACTCCTCTGGAACGAGATTCTGGTGATTAGCTTGACATCCCTGCCATTACCACTTAGATCTGCGTAAACGACTTGGAGTTATTCCAGGTTTTAAGCCAGTCCAACCAGTTGGAGGGGTTACAGATGGTTTAACACTGAGATGGTTCTGCAGAACTGCATCTGGCCCTTTTTTGACACTGCCTCTCACCATGCATGCTGACAGCTGTCATTCCAGATGAACTATGCTGTGAAAGAAGGGATGGAGGACTGGTCAAATCTCACCTGGATACTCTCCTCCCTCTACTTTTTCCAAGCTGCCGTTACATATTTGCTATGAACACGTTAAGGAAAGGCAGGGTAAGAAAAGTGGAAAACAAGGTCAAAAATTCTTACTTCAACTGTACAGTTTTTCTAATATCAGAGTTCCCAGAAAGTTTTGCTTTCCTTTTTTTTATTTCTATCCAACTAATTCCTCAGTCTTGTCCAACATACCACCTCCTTTCCTGTGGAAAAAGTAGATTTTCTTCAACATTGACTAAATTCCACTCTTTCTGATTGATGCACAGAGAAACAGAACTTAGAAAATAACCAAAATGGTGTCTCTTGCTCCCCACATTCTTTTCAGCGCTCTTCATTAGAGTTTAACAGAGACCCTTATTGTTGGATAATTAAGTTGCACGTGCATTTACTGTGCATTTTTAAACAAATGAGAGATGCACTCTGCATCTCACCCTTACTCCTCTCAAGTACAGAGAATACAACTATCCAGGAAAACAACATGGGTTTCACCTTTTTCTGTCCCTGCAGTAAAAAGTAAGATAGCAGCACTATGTAAACAACCCACATGAAGGGTGCACCAGTGAACCTCATCTTTGAAGGGGAACAAGAGCCCACAGCACCATCACAGATCTCCATCAGAGAAAACAGATAAATGCACCGAATGTCACTGCAAACCAGAGTGCAAGTAAGACCTCTAGAAACAAGGGATAGCCTTATCTGTATCACCAGAATGAAGAGGCAGCTTTTGCCTTCTCCTGGAAGTTCACTGTTCAAGCAACAGATAAAACAACTTTGAGAAAAACAAAACTGAAAATTGAAGGAGACCACAGCAGACTGAGGGTCAAAGTGCCCTGCACAAGTATCAGAAAAGCCATCTCTGAACAGGGAAATGCAGGAAGTTCCCTAATGAGCCAAAGTGTTCTCCAGCCAAGTGTATTTGAATAACCTCTCTCATCAGCTGGGTCAGGGATTCAAACAATAGGGCTTCAGCTAATTCCTGTTGGTCAGACAGACCTTACCCTGTCACCCTGAACCGCAGGGATGCACAGCCCACCTGGCTCCTCTGCAGGCTCAGGCTCAGCTCAGCTCAGCTCAGCACATGTTAATGACACCTTTTGATGAAGATGCTGCTTAATCTTGTACCAAAGACCCACATTTGCACAGCTGGCCTTCGGGCAAGAATCCATCCTTACCCAAATCCCAGCTCTGAAGGCATTTTGTCTGGACACGGAGCAGTGGAGGCCAGGGTGCTCACTAACTCTCCACCACAGCTGCCAGCAGGGAGCCAGCTAACTGCAAGGGGAAAACACCTCTGGGAAGAAGCTCCCACGGTGTCTGTGGGGGAAATGACTGCTTGATCTGTCAAAGAAGCACCTCATCATGAGCCCAGCAGCGCCTCTGCTGATGTACAGATTTTGGGCACGCTGCTGGACATGCTCCTTGCAGGGAAGGAAGTTCGGTGTCCCCAGCTTTGTAGTCTGAGCCTTTCCAGCCTCCCAAAGGCAAGTTGGACCTTTCTGGAGAAATAACTGCTTCCTCCTCTTAGCCCTGGGTCGGGATGGCTCTCAGTGCGCAGCTCTGGGCTCACACAGCACTCCCTGTCAGACACAAGCCCTGTTTATGATGCCTGAAATGCTGAACTCCAATACCACTACCTCTCCCCCTCTCTCCTTCAGGAGGTGAGAGTCCACATTCATGGACACAGTTCCTCTCACAGATTTTGCAGATGGCATTTCCCCCTCCCACCGCAAATAACGAAACCGAAGCCCTCAGAACTGCTGCCACAAAAGAGATACTGTCTGACTACCAAGCGCTGGGGTCCTTTTAAAAGTGCCAGGAACAGAAAATTAAATAAAGGGGCAAAGCTGCGCAGTGGTGATACAAAGTAATCACGATGCACAGCAGAAATAGCTTTCTTCACAACAAATGATCATCGTTCATACTGGCATCCCTTCTTTGAGCAGAGTGGGGTCCGTGTAAAAACCACAGATAATTTGTATCTCTATCAAAGTTGCTGAGATAGAAACAAAGACACATCACCTTTATATACATGGGAGTCAGGCACAGACTGAGGTGGTAGCTGGATTTACAGCCTTCAAATTGGCTACCATTAAATATCCTATATAAGATTATGATTTTTTTTTTTTTAAGGTATGAGAAAGTTACCCACTGTGGTCAAATGGAACAGTTCTCTCTCTCAGGTCTGAATTTTTCCCCTCACACCCCACACAGAGGCTGTGAAGGCAGATCTGTATTATGGTTTCAACCACATGAAATGGACTTGATGCCCACGGTGCATAACTAAGAGAGCACAAGCTGTCAGTGCAACACCACCAAAAAACTGAGATCACTGCTTTCACAAACAGCAGCACTGGAAGGGGGAGGAGTATTCCCATCACATGTATCATCAGGGAAACTATTCCTGGGAGATCAGTTCCTGCAGTCACTTGACGAAGAGTTTGGAAAAGGAACTGCCAGTGTGCCTGTAATGAGAAAGGCACGGCAAAAGCTGCAGGGCCAGAAGATTCCACCTGGGGGGAAACACCAAGGAAGGGCAGCTCATTTAGACTGTATCCAAGTAGAAGTCAAGAGGGAACTTAATCACAGCCTACAAACACCCAGGGAAAGAGGTTTCAGAGAGCAGACGGTTCTGTAAAAGGAACAAAGGCTATGATGAGATCTCATCTATGTGGAACTGGAAGGTAAAGGAGGCCAGACTGCAAATAAAGCTGACAATTATTAACGCTAACCGTAAGTAAATGCCCACCTCTAAATCAAAACTAACATTTTTCAGACATGCTGCTGCTCAAGCAGGAGCTACAGGGTTGATGTAGAGTGACCTACTGAGATTGTGAACCTTGGATACACAAAAGCTCAGAAGTCTCCTCATACGTCAGTATGAATTTTGTTGTTCTCATACAGAGCAATCCTCTCAGGCATATGCTGTGATTCTTGGGGTGTCCTGTGCACAGCCAGGAACTGGACTTGATAACCCTGATGGGTCCCTTCCAACTCAGCAACTTCTATGACTTTAAAACTGTAGATGGTGACAAGGACCAACTGCTACCTTTCCACACAAAAATCACTCAAATTCAGGCCATTCCTGCTAAAACGCTTTCTCCTCATTTCCTAAATAAACACACTAAAGGAAAAAATGGCACCAAAAAACGTTGAGGGAATGTGCTCTCAAAAATTATCAGTATGGCTTTGACAGCAACTTTAGGAAGCACAAGTGAATTTCTTTGTTAACTTCCATTTTCTTTAAAGTCAGGGCAGAGGAGATTCCCATTTTCATTGCTCACATTACATTGATTCAGTATTTGGAGAACAACAGCAGCAGGACATTGTACCTCTCTATATACAGGCTACATGAAAAATAAAATTAGGATATATAATATAACCTACCATAAATAATAAAACTCTTATGACTTATATATACACAGGTATATTATGTGTGTGCATACCTATGGATACATATAAAATGTACAAAGACCAACCTGAGCCTCTCTGCAGGGACAGCACATGACACTGACTATTGCTTGTGAACTCCACACCTAAGTAAGGTGCACATAACTCTGCCTGAGATGAGGGCTGGATTTATTGCTGAAGGGCTATTTACAACGGAGCAGTAGAACCCAGGTTTTGGGGGTTTTGTTTGGTTTGTCTGGGTTCCTTATTTGTTTGTGTTTTTCTTTTTCAAACCGTGGAGGGAGATGGACTTGAAGTTTAAAAGTGGAAAAAGAAAACTCGAATTTTAAAAGCGCATCACAGAAAAACATAACCTCAGCAGTAAAAAACCCAGTAACAATACAGGTTACAGTCTGGGGCCAGCCCCAGCTTTGGCACAGCCAGGAGTAGAATACAAACACACCATTTCAGCAATCAGTCTGTCAGACCTTCAGCCAAGACAAGCCTCTTCAAATCCAAAAGCGACTTCAAAGCATTCCTGAGCAGGAAAGCACCAACAGGAGGGGCAGGTGGGGACCCAGACTTGTCTCAAAAGCATAGCCCTGGGGAGACTGGGAAAGGAATATCCCCACCACCTGGGCACAATCTGAGGAGATGCAACAGACAAGTGACTGCTCAGCTGCCCACTGTCCACTGCCTCTGCCCTGCCAGGCCCACAAAGTAAAAAACACCACAAAAATCAAACATGCACCCACCACGAAGCACCCGTAGCACCTAAGCTGATCTCAGAGGGTGGAGAGCCCCACAGAGATGCTGCAGGCTCTGCATCCATGTTCCTGCTGCACACCAGCCCCTGAGCATTACCTGCACTCAGCTGTCACCCAGAGATTTCCGATCTCCACAACAAGGCACAGCTGCTGTCCTAAAGGCTGTGCCTACAGCTGACAAGAGAAGTATGAAGGGGCAGGGAAGGAGCCTACAGCTCAAGTCACAAGGAGAATAACCACAGTCCCTGTTGAAATTCGAGTTGTGCCTTGCTCCTGGCTCTGATCCCTTTATAAAAGGCTGCAGAGACTGGAAAATTGAAACAAGCATGCACCAACCACAACAGAAAATTAAGCCTCTTTCCCTATATGTTCACAACTGTCTGAGGTGAATCTGTGCCCCAAAAGGCTGTGATCTCCCTTGCCCATCCAGCCCTATGCTCAGTCTGCCCTCCCAGCTTCTCCATGTCCTCTCAAGCGCATTTTCCACTCCACAACTACACACTGTCCTTCTCCACAGCCACTCTGCAGTTGTTTCCAAAACCATGGGGCTCAAAACTATAAAGCAGAAGCCTGGTGGGAGAGAGGTGGCAGTGCAGCTGGTACACAGGACACAGCCTCCTTTTTTGTGCTGCAGCCTGAAGCCCTCCCCAGGCCTTATTCACCAGTTCAGGCAAACAGAAGAGAGCAGCCAGCTGCAAGCAGGCAGGTCAAGCCCATAAACCTCTCTCCCTCTAGTATCTTTTATGCAAAATTGAATCTAAGAATAGATTCTGGTCACAGGAAGAAAGCAAGTAACTAAATGACAGATGTCTGTACACATGGGCTTTAAAACTGACACCTTCAGAGACCCCACACTAGCAACAGGCTGCAAGTATTCAAAAAGGTTATTCTGTACAAAGCTGGGGAAATGGCCTCCATGCAGGGAAGTCAGAAGAGTGAGTAAGTGGGGAAAACCAGTGTTTGGACCTTGACTTTATGGACACTTAAATGTGCTCTCACACTGAACTTAACAGGACTTCTCAGAAAAGTTAAACCCAGGCTTATGAGTTTCCCAGGTTTTACAGTTCTAGCTCCTTCTAGAAAAACTTTTATATAAAGATTTACAGGAATAGGCCAATTGAGCAGTTGCAGAAATTACAGTCATGGCCAGGCAGCAGCCAGAAGGAAGCAGCTCACAGCAGAAGTGACTCGTTCCCCTGCAGGAGTGGGCAGGAAAATGCAGTCAGGGCAAGCAATCCCTCCACCATAATGGCTGAGAGGAAATGTTAAACAACATTTTCAATAAGGTTGTGGGAGACTTGGGGGGGAAAAACAAAAGACAGAAATAGGCACTGAATGGCTTAAACCTGTCTTGAAGATCAAGTGCTGAGCAAGGCAGGCCTTTTCCCCAGACTCCCTGCATCCCTCAAAACCCACCCTAGACATGGTGTGCCACTGGAACAGCATGGGCCTGTTTCCACTCCCAGTCCTGGAGGACAGGGTCCTGCAGAATCACAAAACCTCTCCATGGAAGAAGCATGAAAACGCTACAAGAGCTCAACAATCTGCCCAGTGGGGTAGGTGTTTGGAGAATGAACATTTTTTGGATGTTCTATCTATGTCTCTCAGCCCCTGCCATTCCACAAAACCATCCCAGTTCCCCAGCAGCAGAGCATCATGCTGGAGCACATGGACTTCCCACTCCACACCCCGTGCTTTCTGCTCCCAAAAGGACACTGGTGCTCTCAGAATCTGTCCCCTTACTTCACCAAGGGGATTGGCCTTCACCGGAGTTGTCAGGAGCACTTCACCCTTCACCATCTAATAACAGAGATGCTTTCAATCTCCATGTCAAACCCTGCAGTACTGCCATCCACAAAATCTTCTTTTCCTGCTCCCACAGATTCAAGGAATGAAAAATCATCAGGGAGATGCCTTTGAACCTCTATGAGACAGACAGGTTCACTCTAATACTCCAATTTCCTTAAGGATTTCTCTGAGCTTCACTGTTTTGAAGTCAATAGGTACGGAAAGGTTGTGAGCATGATTCTGGGGTTAAGATTAAATAAAATCCCAAACACTAAGAACAACTACTCCTCCTCCTCCTCCTCTGTTATGAAACACTCTGTAGAGTGAATATAAGATGAAATGTTTTCCATTCATTTTCTATTTTTAAACCCACTTGTTAATGTTTCTTGGCTTTTTAAAACATCATTTGACTACAGCTCTGTTACAGTGGTCTCAGTAGTATGAATTTCTCCAGGAATTTTTCCTAAAGGAAACTCCCCTCACTTTTAGCCCTATAACTTCCAGAAAAGCTTGGTTTCTGATGTTCCTTGTGCTTGTTTTCCCTGCCACAATTAATATCTCCTGTACATGTTAATTTAAAAATATTAACCCAAAACAACTAGGAAATATAAAAACGGAAGACTTTCTGTAGATGATGTTTCCCAGTCACTTCCAAAAACCTTGTCCCACACTGGAAATCCTTCTCACAAGTTTTATTAGTTGTCCTCTTGTAAAATCTCTAGCAGATTTCATCTTGCTCCAAGAGAGCACTTTGGGCCACAAAACTGTCAGCCTTTGAAGAACCAGAACAAGCAGGTTGGATCTCTTCCTCCCTCCATTCCTGCCTTTCTCCTTTTTCCCCTCCAAGTGTTTATAAATGCTGAGTTACAGGTAGCTGCTAAAAATACTGGTTTTTTCAGGGTTTTCATCATTTTCTATGCATCACCATTTTCCACAGACACAGTTCCACCAGGAACGTTTCATTTCTGCATCACCACAACCAATGAATGTGGGCTTAGGGTGTTGTACCTTCATTGAAGTTGTCGTCAGTGGAGATGTGGGTCAGGGGAGACTGGGGTCGAGAGTCCCCACAGAGGGAGTAGCTGTGCTCGGCCTGGATGAGGGGTGCTGGGGATGCCGGAGACAGTTCCACTTCCATTATTTCATTCTTCTCAGACAAGAAGGGATCATTCAAGAGCTGGCCTAGGACATCAGGTGAAAATTCATCCAGGAACTCTGTGAAGTGCTGTGGAGACAAAAAGGCAGGGGACAGTTTATCTCCTTGTCTGTCTGTCATGCCAAGCACAGGAGAGGATGGATCAGAACGATTCTGTTTGTGCACTGGTCATCCATGCCAGTCAGAGCAGCGTCTACCAGCCCTGTCTGACAACCTCCTCCTCCTCCCATCACTGCTTCAGGCTGAAGAGCTACAGCTAGAACAAAAGTCCTCTCAGAGGCACACATTCCAACAGAAGAGCCTGTCATCAAACTGCAACAGAAATGGAAAATGGAAGCAGGGCGCTCACGTCCTGAAGCGGCCTCCTCCCGCCACACCAAAGGTACTTGCTGCAGTGCAGCACCAGAAACGGGAAAGCACATTTCCCCCAAACAGAGGGAAAGATGCTCCAGGATCTACCACCTGAGTGTGTGGCATTGAATATCGGGGGTTAACGTTCACTGAGGCACAGAACAGAAATGAAACCCATTTCAGCACAGCCTCCGACACCACGTGTGGCTATTTTAGCTGTGCAGAACATTCCGCGTGCTCCAGGAAAGCGGGTCCATGCACACCCGCAGCCAAGCAATTAACACGTTTGCTAGAAAATGGGTTTCCTGAGTGATTTATGCATCTATTTTAGAAGTAGCATTCCACCTAGTGCCCATACCCAGCTTCTAGGCCCCAGAGCTACAGCTCCTGACAGCCAGTGCTAATTACCACTTCGTCTGTTTCACTGAATTCTTTACACCAGCTGCACATTAGATCTGTAACAGACTAACTTCATGTTTGTTTGTTATTCAAAATGAGCACAAACCAAACCTTGCAAACTATTTCCTCCAGACTCCAATGCAGTTCCCATCAATAGTCAAAAACTTCTTCATCTTGCTTCCAATGTCAGAAAACTACATCTTTGACAGATGAAAAATCTGCACTGCAACAAGTCATTCCTGCTCATCTTGTTCACACAGAGAGTTCTATTTTTGTATGAAAATACTTGCACAGTGAATTGTAATGAGATTTTCTGAACAATGAGGCATTATCAACATCCTATACAGGAATCTTTGTCAGCCAAGGCACGATGCTATAAAAGTCCAAGTTTGTTTGATTTGCTTAGTTTTTGCAAGCAGTATTGATTTTGGCTCTTTACCTTGCTCTCTTCCTGCAGAAACAAACACTGAAATTCAAGATTCAGCTTCCTGTCGGCTAAATTAAGAATTAAACAAGTCAATATTGTGTAAATCCACAGGGGGAGCGGGGTGCTCACACCCCCCTGCACTCACATTTCACTGCTCCAGCAGCACCTGTGGCCTTGGAGCCTCATGCTGAAAACCCTGAGCGCAGCCGGAGTTCCCTGGACGTTCAAGTACCTCTTCCAAACACTAACTGTGCCTTTTTTTCCAAATCAGTAAGTGTTGAGTCAATTCTGACTGACACTGAGGAAAAGAAGGTTTTGACTGGACACAAGGCAATAAACAGAGGAGCACAGTTGCTATGCTGGAGTAACAAGCTAGCTCAGGAAGAGACCTTAGAAATGGCAAACCAGATTTGTAGCCTCATATTTACTTACTGTAAATGATAACACCAATAAACAAACTCTTGGAGGGCTCTGTGAGAGGGTCATGACCACCTCAGAAAGCCTCATTTATTTTAATTTTGATAGCCAAGGACTCACTAGCACTTCACACCCAGGTGCTTCCCAACCAGGATAAAAGTATAAACTTCAACACCCCACCAGTCAAAGAAGAAAAAGGATGCACAAGAGTAGCTGAACATGCTGGTGCATCAATAAAGACACTGAGTAGAACAGGGTGGGCAGCCATTAATGTGCAAAAAAGGGACAGAAATAATTCCCAGAAATAAAAGAAGTCAAGGATGAACCTATAAAACAGCAGTGCCTTTCTCAGGGACAACATTTTTCCCTCCAGTCTACACATGGCAAGAGTCAATTATATTTGTTTACATATTTTCCTAAAGCTGGAGCATTTCCTTCTCTCTAATTCTTATGTGCATTACTCTGGCTGATGAGCAGCAGATGCTGAAATACGGCTGCTACAATATTTGTGCCCTGGTTTCTACATGCAGCTACCTCCCCAGCATCATCCAATTTCAGGATGTTACCCTGGAAAATATCAGACCTATGTGTAGACGCAGGCTGACTATTCAGATGTTATAACTCAACAGAGTCAGCTGAAAGACAATGTGGCCACAGGCTACTCAGTTATTTTTGGCAAATTCACAAATAAAGATTTTTATTAGCCCTCTGTCTGTCACTGTTTTGATATGGAATAAAAGCTTATCAAATATTATTTTACTTCTTCCCTTTGACTGAATTTAGGTCCATCAGATTTTATTTATTTTGCCTTTCAGAATGGGGAATTTTCCAAAAAACCATTTCAGGAAAAGCAAAGGAGGAAACAAACATTCAACTTCAGAAAACCAGAGAGAAAGAGGACCTCAGGGTGGGGAAGGATGTTCAACATGTTTGTCAATATTTGTGCTTTCTCCTTTTCACAAGCAGCTGCAAAGCAGCAAGCTGTGAGCAAGAATAAGCATATGTAACAGACCTGTCTGATAGCAAACAAGTGGCTGGCTTCCAAAATGATTTTCTAGTTTCATTACAATTCTCAAGTTTGTTTTTAATGGTCTGTGATACAATTAGTCAGTAGAGAAATCTAAAACAACTGCCCCAGGTCCAACTGTGCAGCTATTGCACTCAGCCAACAGACAATTTTGGGGATCTGGACTTCTCACTCTGTGATTACAAAAGTCACAGACTCTTTGATTTACAGGAACCTTCCATATGTTACACACGTCTCTACTACAGAGATGCTTAAAGCTAGATCACTTTTTCCCCCCCTTAACTGTCTCATTGAAAGTGGCTCAGTTTGCTTAGAGAACTAAAGAAGAAAAGGCACCTGAGCAGCAGCCAAAGCAGAAACCATCTGGGGGCAGTCAGACCTCCAGCTCCTCAAAACTTCCACCTACACCTAAGCTGCTCCTTCTGTCTTTCCAAAGCATTCCCAGTGCCAGCCCTCCTCCTCCTTCTCCTCCTCCCCCTCTCTCTGCTTCCACATCATCTCAGTGGACATCAGCCACTTCCATAGCTGGAAAGCCCCAGAATAAACCTCAATTTTGACACAGCAGCAACCAGCCCTGCACTCAGGAACAGGAAAGGACAATTTGGGGCGGAAACTGAGACTTTTACCCTTAGAACCTGTATATATATTTCCTTGCAAAAGAAAGAAATTCTTTGTCTATTTTTCTATGGCTTTCAGCTGGGCATCTTTCACCCAGAGAGTTCACCTTTACAAAAATTACAAAACAAAGGAAAGAGTACTTGCACTGAGAATCTGCCTTTTTTCTTCTTCTCCCTTTTGGTTGTTAATATCTCTATAGACAGCTCAGCTGCAAGTTTCCTGCTATCCTCACACCCCACTGGCAGCCCCAGCACTAATTGCAAACATGTTGGTACAAGGAGTCTGTCTGAATTATTAAACTACCCTCGCCATGTAGCAAAGAGATGTGCTCAGCCGGGATTTTCACTTCTGTAAAAAGTCAGGGATTCGGGACAGAAGCAACCTTGCAACCTTATCTTCTGCCTCCCCTTCCCCCAGAGCCCCGGAAAGACAAACAGCGCAGCAGCATGCTCTTTGCATACAGCAAGCAGGGGAGTTTCAGCACTCATCTGGCTGGACACTGGCTCAGCCTGCGTCCTGGGTGTTTTGGGGGAACACAAACACCTCCAGACATCACGGTGCAACGAGCAAACAGAGAGCTCTCACATCCGGGTGAACGGTGGATTTTTGGAAAGCTCTTCGAAAGTAGTGTTTGGCTGTGGACCAGCTGTGCCGCAGGCTGTAGCTCTCCACAGCATCTGCCTGTTCCTGCCACACAAAGGCCCTTTCTTTCCTCCAACTGCCTCAGGGACCAGGGGTTTTTATTTCCTTCTTGTCTGATCAAATGAGGATCTGTGAAGTAAAACACTCAGGTTCTGCTAGGTGCATGGATGGCAGTGCTGACCCGAAGCCAGATGAGAGCAGCACTACCCCAGTCAGTTGTTTGAAAGTAAGACATTATCATGGCTAAAGATGAAAATCGTCCTCAGAAAATTTACCTTCTAAGACCTCATTAGAAAAGGAATGCAGAGAAATCAAGAGCCCCAAATGACACTTCACCATTATATTTAAATTTTTAAACAAGCAGCAGGCTTTGCTGGGCCTGGAAAACGCTCTGCACCAGCTGCAAGTCCCACACACTGACTGTAGCGCAGAATTCCACCTTTTCAAGTAGGGCCATGCCAGAGGGGAGCTGCAGTGACAGCGCCCTGGCACACCGCAGAACAAGCCCTGCTCTCCCAGCAGCCCAGGGCAAGGCAGCCATGCAACATGCCAGGGTTAGAACCAGCCACAAATTCAAGATATTCCCCTCCTGGGAGTTAGTGGCTCCCTCCTGGCTCACCTTGAAGTCTCTCCATCCTGGAGGGATCAGTCACCTCTCCACAAGAGGAAGTGTCAGGTACACAACAGGCACTCATGGGATAAAAAAAAAAAAATCCCACCATCCATATGTAGGTACAAAACAGCCTGGGTTTTATGTCTTTGTTCTACTGTAAAATCCTTTAATGTCTACTCAGTAACTATACTGAAATTCCCTCATTTGTGGGAGAATATGAAAAGTAATTCAAAACTGGTATTTGAAAAAGCAAAGAGATCCACTGGAAGAGCAGACACAATTGTTTGGAGTCTCACACCAGTATTTACTCATTTTAAACACTGAAAAAAATGTGGACAGATTAAAAAAAAATCCATTAAGTGAATAACATACAGGTTGTGTCATCAGCAAAACAAATGCCAGGAAACTCAGAGCTAATAGATTTACATGGGAATTAAATCTGCACATCTTCCCAACTTGCTCAGGTTACACAGTTGGAAATGCTGAAGTTCATGCTGAGCAAATCTTATAATCCACCCCATTATGTACACATGCATGCACACACTTCCACTGCAAACACTCAAATATTTCCACCCCACAACCAGCAGAGATGCATTTAATTTTAACTGATCAGGGGGATTTTTCATGAAACATGCTTACTCCTTTGCCTTTCTGGGTTCCAAAATATTCTTTCACTTTCTTTAACAACCCCCACCAAAAAAAAAGTATTTTTTATTCAGAAAGACAACTAAAACCCAAATGAAACTCTTTAACAGACAGGACTAAATACAGGTTAAAAGAAAAAAAAAAAGAAAGAAAAAAGAAAGAAGACCTTGTGCAACTGAGGCAAGGGTAAGAAACAACCCTCAAGTTCAGTGTCTTTTAAGTCCACTGTCTGCAAGCAGAGAAGAGTATGCTATTGCTCATTCCCAGCCCAAGCCTCTTGGGAATCATACAAAATAGGAAAATCCTCCTCACATTCCCCTACTCTTCCCTCAGTGCACAGTTCTTGGCTCTAGCCTAACTTTTCAACAGCCTGGGTGCGTGTTTTGCTGTTTCCCACCCTCTCCCCAAAAAGCCAAGGCCAGAGGAGTGAGTCACTGGGGCCAGAGCAGCGAGCCAGTGAGCTGGAAGCCCTTCAGAAAGGCTGCCCCCATCCAAGTCCCTGCTGAGACCTCAAAGTACATTACTAATTCTGTGTTGCAATTAAGCATCTGGATTACGCTCTCAGGTCAGATTTTGTCTCGGCTCTTCCACCCACACTCCCCCATCCCTCATTTTTTTTCCTGCCTGAGCAGCAGAACCATTGAACCTCTCCATGACTTGTCCCCACGCCCTCTCCCTCACCCTGTGAGCAGCAGGGTCACAATTTCTTACCCCCAGGGACTGGGGAGGCTGCAGGACAGCCCTGACTGACCCATCTGCACCTCAGCACCCTTCAAGCCACGAGGAGGAGGGACAAGCCTCTCCCTGCCACCTCCAGCTAGCGTGGCTCACACTGCACAAGGAGGGGAGCTCAGCTTCCCAAACTCAGTCATGGGGTCTCCAGTGAATTTTGGCATCCACACGAGATACCTAAAGAGACCAGTTGTGTATTAAAAACTATACAGTGAAGAAAAGTCTGGTTGGCTGGCTTGTTTGGTTCTTTCTTTTATTGGCCCCAGCTACATTCCAGGCATGCAGTGCCAGTCATAAATATTTGCTTGGTCATACGCCAGGAACACTTACAGGCTCTATGGAAGGAGCTTGCATTTACTGCAAGTTTTACATCAAACTAGTGTCCTCTGTGTAACTCACAGTGTTATGCCAAAAATTAAACAGTGAAGAAGGTTTTCAGATTGTATACAAATTTTACAATTCAACTGTGGCATTTATGGTCTTGTTTTGTTTTTGCACAGCTGGTTCAACTTTCAGCCACTTTTGAAAGAACATGGTTGCTCCAGTTCCTTCTTGACAGGAGACAGACCTTAACAATATAGGAGGGCACACTGCACTTGGCTTCATTTAGCATCTTCCTTCAATGTGGAAGTGAGAGGGGATGAAAGCAAAGGGAATTAATCTCAGGCCCCATGTAACAGCATTCCTTGTTGATGGGTATAGATGAGCCCTTCGTAAAGGGCACAGCCAGCACAATTTCTGTGTTTTAAACAAAATCCACTAGTCTTGCATGCATTTTAGAGATCACAAAACATCTCAAGTGGGAAAGAACCCATAAAGATCATCAAGTCCAACTCCCAGCTGACTTTAGAGTTCTAACAGGAAGGAGGAAAAGACAACCACTGGTAACACTGCCATTGTCCAGCTGTCCTGCATGGACACGAGGGATGCCCAGCACCACACAGTGCAGGGATGGTTCCATGAAACAGAGGTGCTGTAACCTGCCCTGCAGGCCAGAGACAGCTTCTCTGCTCAGCCTGCAAGGTCCTGGTGCAGCTCCCCCAGGTTAAACCTCCTAGAAATACAACCCATACCATGCCAGGACGCTGGTAGGAGACCTCAGAAAAATCATCATTTCACATCTAGGTTCCCCAAAACCTTAGTTTTTTTAGTGCCAAAGGCCTCCTGCAGAACACAGATGCTTTGCAGCTCAGCTGTTTCATGTTTAAAGTGGTCTCAACAGCCTCCTCCCTGAGGACCAATTTAGCATCTTTCAAAGGAGGATCTTTCACTAGTCTGACTGGTGTAGGTAGGAAACAACTTCTGCTCTGTCGGCAGAGCTTGCCAGTCCTGACTGACAGGACACTTGACATTTGAAATAAAAATACTGATTTTCTTCTTCAACAGTGTTTCTTCTTTAATGGTTGCAAAGTTTAAATGGCAAAGTTCCAGCCTGCAGGAGCCATCGTTCTGTCTTTTTCCTAATACTGGCTGCAAACCTACACACGACCCATCAAAAATCCTGCTCTTTAATTAATGCTGTCTGTTATTATAAAATAAGGAAGGCTTTATGATCAGTATTGTCAGCTTGAGGAGAGACTGGGAATTTAATTTCACAAAAAGTTAGGAGGCTTTGTTTTACAGATTTATAGTACCTGTGTGTGGGGTGTTTTGCTGCATTGTTTGTTTGTTTATAAGAACAGAAGCTTAGAAGCTGAGGCTTGAAAAGACACAAGTTTAAGCTCCTCAGTGTTTATTCAGGCACTCTTCAGTTTTGAAGAGCCAGCCTATCGAGTGCCTAAATGCAGACACCCTGAGTTGATTATGGAAAATATGAATTAGCTTTTATAAAAGCTGCCAAAAATTCACATACGTAATGGTTGAAATTGCAGATGTGTGTATAGTTTTAAAAAGAAAAAACACAGCATGCACATATAACCCTTCCCTGAACTCAAGGAACAGGTGCTTGAGCACAATGGAGGAAGGAAAAAAAAGCAATCCACAGGTCACCTTGCCCTTCCCAAGAGGAAAAACTGCCCAGGCTGATGCAGAGCTCAAGGGTCAGCAGCCTTTGGCCAGCAATGACCTGAGCTGTCCCAGAGTTTTGCCTCAGGGTTTCGACCCTGCCCAGCAGGGTCCCTATCACACAGATATCTGCTATCAGGGCAGCAGCAGCACCAGCACTGGCAGGACTTTGTGTTCAGTGCTGCAGGCACCATGAAATACTGTGCACTAAAAGAGCTGGTTGTGTGTCCAATACTATCCCAGAGTGTGATCTCAGCAACAGCTACACCAAAGAACACCTCCCCAAAAAGCTCTACCTGGCTTTCAGCAGGAACATCCTGGGGGTTAATCTGAAGTACCTCCCACCCCTCCCACTGAGCCCAGCCACCAGGGATGCACACAGAGCCAGCGTTCTGTCAGCAGCAGGTATCACCACTGACTTGCCACCCCTGACTGGCAAAACGTTTCCAGGATGCAACTCTGCAGCAAGGTTCGTGTCAAACCTGCTGCTGCCCCAGCCAGCCAACGAGCAGCAGTGTGACAGCACCTGATGGTGACAACACCAGGAAAGAACATCCCTGCCTTGTACCTGAAAGAGAAGGTGGTTTTTGAAGCCATGACACTGGAGCTGCTTCGGATGAGCCAGCCCTACCAACCCCAGCCCACAACAACAAGCCCTGCATTCTGAAGCCACCCCCAGTGGTCCTCTGTACCACGAGACGGATACCTCCAGACACCCACACTGCACTTGTACAGCCTGAACACTGCAGGAATTCACACAGGAACCCACAGAAATGGGTTTGGAACCTCATTTTGTATGGACCAGTTCTTCCACCAGCACTGGTACTCTGGTACCCTCCCTCTGAGGAAACGTGCATTTCATTTTATGTCAAAACAAGTGTGGGTGGGTCACTTGGTTTTTACTCCTGTCAGAGGCTGACAAGGTTTGTTCTGAAGCTCTGCTAAAAGCTGCAGAAAGGAAAAAAAGGAGGCAGGATATTGATGCCTGAGAGAGGGAGGCTACCTAGAACAGAGGCTAGACAAGATTAAGTGAATAAAATGGGTATTTATTGAAGGGCTTTCAAGAGGTACACCTCAGGCAGACAAAAATCCTCTCTAGGAGAGGCCACACCCAAGATGGACCCCGGATCATGGGTTTTCTACATTTTTGTAAGTTTTGATCAATTTACATATCAGGGTTAATTCTCCAATTACAATTTCAGATGATGATGTAATTCACCCCAAGTCTATCCCCCCTTTTAGAGCTTTAGTTTACATACTTCGGGGCCTGAAACAGTAAGGTGTCCTTGAGTCCAGGCCTAGAGAGGATTTGTTATGTCTAACTAGAATGTGAGAACAGGAGTTAACAGACAATATGAAGTTTTAGAGCTACACTAAAACAGTACAGGGTCTGAAAAATATAAAAGCTAAATCTTAAGGCATCAATATGAACAAGATCAAATAAATACGTACTTACAAGCATGTGTAGCATGTGTCTAGACAAATCATTTTAAGATACCCCATACTTGAAAGCTGGTATTCCAATTTCCTATGACAAACCTTTTGTCACAGAGCCAGTAAACATCACTCAGCTTTATAAAAAATAAATAAATAAACCATGACTGGTACTGGACTAAGGTTCAGGACCCAAAAGAGCAGTAGATGGAAACATCTGTATCCCAAGACCAGGTTTTCAACAAAAACAAACCTTTGTGCTTATTTCTCCTCTCTGCTTCCTTCCAGAGATGCAGGGACTTGTGGAACAGATTACCTAGAAAGGTGTCTGCTGCCTCTCTCTCTTCAGGAGTCCTGGGACTACAGGGGAGACTTTCAAACCAGCGTTGCCATCATTTGCCTGTGAAATGATATTTCAGCTTGTTCTTTTAGCCCTCCCCCACTGAGAGCACCCCTCTTCTTCATCTCTACCTCCTCTCTGCACCTTCCATTTCCAGGCCTTTGTTCCCAAGCAGGTGGAAGAGAGGCCAAGCTATAAAAAGATCAGCAAAACCAGGAATGATGTTGCAAACTGCAGGCGGAGACTCAGGAGGAGCAGAGCGAGAAAAGCAAGGGAGCAGAAGGAGAACAACAGGAGGAGGCCAAGTCACAGTACCTGTGAACTTGGGGAAAGTGATAAAATAGGAAGTTGACACATAAGCAGCACATTAAGATGGCGCAAGAACTTCCTCCATCCCCAGCTGTGTATTTTTGCCAGGTTTCATTAACTTTTGTGCACTGCCATTTAAATCTCAGCGTACTCCAGTACTCGTTCTTGTGACAGCTTTGGACTTCCTCTCATTTGTTCCTCCCCACCTGAAGGGCAAAACCACTCTTCACCTGCCATCTCACCATGGCAGGTGAAGAGAAAACCTGCTTACCACAGGAACATAAATATTACACATTTCATCTACTGGGAGAAAGGAAAAATCACCGAGAATTAACATAAATCAGAATCTAGAAAACAAGAAAGAGCTAACATAAAATACAATTCAGAGGGAGAAAGACTGCTTCTGAGTTTGTCAGGATCCAGTGGAATGTTAATTATAGATCAGGCCATTGCTTGGCTGCAGTTATTCGGGGGAGAAAAAAAGAAGATCAAAATGTTTAATTGAATATTCCTGGGAGGGGGCGGTTCTGAATTACTGCTTTTTATATAAGAACAGATGATCCAGCCATCCCACAGGATGGTAATGAAATTACTTTTATCCCAACAATAATGGAAGAGAATATAAAAACAGCTACACAGAGTTGGCCATTTTAACTAGTAGACCTAGAAAACTTCTATCTGTAAAGTCTAAACAGAGCTTCTAAGGAGCTCTTGAAACTGTTTTCAGTAGGAAACAATACTGATAGACTGTAAAAACTAATACGAAAATATTTACGTGTAAACAAGGCAACCAAAGTAGCAGCAAGTTAACCTACCTACTGTTCATGTCTGGTGAAGGGAAGAGATGGGAAAGGGAGGAGAGTAGTTAAGAGTCCAAGAACTTCCGAAAGGAAGAGAAATCTAATTTATGCTTGTAATTCCACAATAACTGATAATCTAGCTTCTCAAAGCTTATCCCTTTCTGAAACAATATTACAAGCTTGGTACCCCTTGTGTTGTAAGGCAATTGACCTGGTGCTATACAAAACAAAGCCGGAGTGAGATGAAATCCACAGGCCTTGTTCAGCGTGACAAGGGAAGCAGGAATCTCCAGATGTGAAACACAAATGAGCTGATGGTGCCACACATTTTCAGTGGGTTCCCACAGGGATCAGGTCTTGGTCCCAGACTCTGATATTTTATCAAAGACCTGAGAGGAAAAGCCACCACCACTGAAGGCTGGAGATAATGCAGTATCAGCAGGGGCAGCAAGTAACAAAAAGATCAGGTCACAAAACCAAAACACAGAGAACTTGGTAAGCAGCCATAAACAAGAGACATGTCTCAAGTAAAACAGAAGATAAAACGAAGCACAAATTTCTCCATGCTTATGGTGGATGCAGTTGCTACTGGCCACAGCCAGGTTCCAATCCTATGCCACCAAATTTAAAAAAAAAAAGGAAGTTGATCAACTGGAGAAAGTTCAGAGAACCACAAGAGTCACTACAGAAAGGGAAATCTTGCCTCAAAATAAAAGCAAGTAAGAAAAGCAGAAATCAACATGTCCAGCTTATCAAAGAGGAAACAAATGCAGAACATGAACGTTCTGAAGTAACAAAACAGGGAATAAGACTTAAGAGGATGGCTCTACCAGCTTGCAACTAAGTTTACAAGCTGGAGCCAGATCCATTCATTGTGGTTCACAATATCAAAAAAAGGGAGAACAATCAATAGTGAAGGAATAGCATGAATTCTTCAACCCAAGCTATTCTCAATGGAAGACTAGAGGCTGCCCTAAAAAGATATTCAGGAATTCAAACAGGAAACAATCTGGGGAAGTTTTATAGCCCTTGATTTACATGAGGTTAAAATAATTCATCATAATTGTTTCCTTTAGCCTTCTGGCAGCAAAATGAGGGTGTTTACTGGAGCGGCAGCGTGTTCTGGGGAAACTGATGTGAAGCCGGAGCTGGGAAACCTGCTGATGCGGCTTTGCATTCCTTCACTGCAGATAACTCGATATCCTTATCAGGAAGGCAGCTGGGGAACACAGTTCAAGAACCCAGGTTTAAGAGCAAAGGTTGCTCCTGTCAGACACAACCCCTGCGCTCACAAGCCTGCTCCAAACACTGCTCAGCAAACTCCAGGCAGCTGGCACATCCCACAGCAGGAGCCCACTGAAGCCTTTTCCCTTGTTTGTTTTCAAGGCTGGGTTCTCCAGCTCTGAGCACAAGTGAGTCAGCTCTCCTCCCCACACTACAGGGCTAGTGAGGGCTGCACATCCCAGCACCAGGGGGGAGAGGGAGCCCCAACTTGCCGAGAGCCACACCTCGACAGTGAACTGGGAGAAGGTCTCGAAGGGAAGATTTGGCAAGCTTGCATTGGACTTCATGGTTTCTCTGTCAAAGAGGCTGAAAACACAAAGACACACATGCAAACTGTTTCCTATCCCTCTGAAATGGATTTGTTGCTCAGGATCGGAGGGGCAGCTGCAGCCATGCCACAGTACAAAGCCTGTGACAAACCACCAGGACTCACAAGCACAGAGCGCTGTGAGCATTTTCAGAGTCCACATTTAATTTCCACATCCAATAGACGGCTAGTTTCAGTGGTGATGGGAGACTCCCCAGGGGCCCAAGCGAGAGGAATGCTGAGGCGCAGGGGAAATTAAAAGGCAGCTTCCATGTGAAGGGATTTGCTTCAAAAGAAGCCATTTAGCAGTTGCTCATTTCGAAGTCCCTTTTAAGTCTTCTCGTTAGCCAAGCTGCATGTGTCTGGGCATCTCTTCCAGGGCCTATCATTCTTTCCAAGTGCCAAGTCCGCAGCAGCAGAATGCTGCCCAGAGCAGAGAATCAAAGACAAGTAACTTTATTCTTCCTTTAAATCTGACAAAGAGCACCAACGCAAGTATGTAATGTGCAACCCTCTTCAAACACACAGAGAGAACAAGGTTACTTGTACTCTTATTTTACATGAGAAATAAGCTTTTTTAAAAAAGTTTTTAAGGCTTTTTTAGTTTGATAAAGGAAAGCTTTAAAAGCAACCAGCTGACAGAATGGAAGGAGAGGGCGCTTTTAAGGAAAGGAGGCATTTCATGCAGTTTTAAAGATTAATTACAAGATTAATGCCAGCAGGCAATGTGAGTTTTTGGCACTGAAGCAGAAGGTGCTGCAGCCAGCACAGGCACACAGAGCCCTGCGCAGCACCTTCCCCGTCCCCATCTCCCAAACGCACCAACAGAGCCGCTTTCACTGGCAGCACCGAAATTTAATTAATTGGATATATTGAGCGAGCCAGCAAGCTGTGCGGCGTGGAAACGCCTCTCCCGAGGCTGCCCACAGAGCCTGCCAGCACCATGGGGCCAGCAGCAGCACGGGGAAGGATCAGACATTGCATAAGCAGAGACGCACGCAAGCACTCATTCCCGCTATCCCTGCCAGCACCAGCCTGGCCAGGATCAACTCCAGCTCCTCAGCGGCAGCCCAAGTGCCTGAATAGGGGAGAAGGAAGGGGAAGCCCAGCCTGGGATGAGTCTGGGGAAGGCCATGGACCTGTCCAGCACCCAGCCAGTGCCTCCAGGGGCCCCTCACACCCCGCAGTTCAGAAGCGGGGGGAGTAGGGTGGAAAATATTGTTTTTCCAGGCTTTATCGTCACATTTTCCTTCTTCTGGGGAAAGAAATACAGCCTGGTGGTTAGAGGGCTGTGCAGAAGCTGCCGTCCCACACTGCCCCTGGGGCTAAGGCACCCTTTGCCTCTTCGTTCCACGCACCTGAGGGCAGTAAGGAAGTGACACGCTCCACTCACGAGGGAAGGATCTCAAGGGTAGCGGCACGGAAGATTGCATCACATTCCATGCCAAAATTATCAGGATCATAAGATAAACAAAGGCAACTGGGACACTGAGAAAGCCCCTTGTTGCAGGGAACAGCACTGGACACTGCACCAAGGCCAGGAGCGAGAGACACACAAACACACAAGCACTTGGAATTGTTTAGGTCGGAAAATACCTTTAACATCATCAAGTCCAACCCAGCACTGCCAAATCCAACACTGAACCTCATCTTTAAGTGCCACATCTGCACATCTTTTAAAAATCCCCAGGGATGGTGACTCAACCCTTTCCCTAGACAGCCAGTTCCAGTGCTTGACAACCCTGTTAGTAAAGAAAATTTTCCTATTATCCAATCTAAAACCTCCACTGGGGCAACAAGAGGCCATTTCCTCTTGTTCTACTGCTTGTCACTTGGGAGTACAGAACCACCCCACATTGCTATGACCTCCTTTCAGAGAGTTGTACAGAGAGCAAGAAGGTCACCCCTGAGCCTCCTTTTCCCTAGACTAAACAACCCCAGCTTGTTCAGATGCTCCTCATAAGATCTGTGCTCCAGACCCTTCACCAGCTCCATCGCCCTTCTCTGGACTTGCTCCAGCACCTCAGTGTCTTTCCTGTTGTGACGGCAAACACTGGATTCAAGATGCCACCTCATCAATGCCGCATACAGTACTTCAGGCTCTTTACCCAGAGGTAAAGCACAAGCTTGGGAGCTCAGGAATCAAAATCTGCACTCAAATTTCAGCTGTTGTGATTTCTCCCACACAGCCTGTGGCCCATGGCCACACGAGGCCCCTCTGCCAGGCTCTGGGCCAGCACGGCCCCCCACATTACGCAGCTTACACAGAGAGCACCCAAAGGGATGGAAACTCTCCCAGAGCTAAAAGAGTCTGTTTGGCTCTACAGAAACACAGGTGCAGAGCCAGAAAAATAATCAGGGGAACCTTGTAGTGCTTATCAGCAACGCGTAACTCCAGAGCCAGTTAAGACTATATATACACAGATACATATACGTGTGTGTGTGTGTGTGTGTATTAAATATAGATAATTATTTAACACAGCACCGTTGGCTGCGTAACGTTTCGGATGAGCATCTGCTACAGACCATCTGGACTGCGAGGGAGGGAGACCAAAACACTCCAGGAGTCTTGAGGAATTTGAAACTTGCAGTGGATTTTACACAGAAAACTGTTGCATAAGGGACACTGACGAAGGTGTGGTACCAGGAAGGTTCTTTAACTAAAATAAGGAAAAATAAGAAAGAGAAGTGATCCTAAAACTGCTGCTTCCTGTGGGGGCTGGAGCTGGCTACGGACGACAGCACTGACTTCACACCACTTAAATTCAGCATCATGAAATGAAACCCAAGTGAGTTGTCAGGATATGCATCAGAGTGCCAGAAGATCAAGTGCTGAACTGATGCTGCCCCAATGAACTGAAAGAGGTACCTGACATTCAGTGGGTCATCACAGAGCATCTTTTGCTCCTGTCAAAAAATAAAAAGCACATCAAAGCCACCCAAGTTGTTATTCAATAAAGTAACACACAATAACAAATGGTTCCAGTGCAAAGCATTCCGACATCCTTCTGGCCAAGACAGCTTCACCTTCATAATGTTTATGTGAGATAGAATCTCAACTCCTCCCCTGGGCAGACTGTTCCAATACTTGATAACCCCTTCTAGGAAAATTTGTTTACATATTATCCTGTCTAAACCCACCCTGGTACAACCTCAGGGCATCTCCTATCGCTTTTTACCTGGAAGAAGAGACTGATCCATCCTCCTTTCAGGCAGTTGTAGAGAACACTAAGGTCACCCCTGAGCCTGCTTCTCTCTAGGTCAAACACCCCAGCAACCTCAGAAGATTTGTACTCTAGACCCTTCAGCAGCTTCTGTTCTCCAGAGACTAGAGCCAAGTTTTACAAATCAGAAGATTTTACAAATCAAGGCTTACAATAATCACATCTTATGAAATAACAATACAAAGACTCAGATATGCCAAAACTTAAACCATCAGTTTTTCAGAACAGCTGAGCATCCTCCTCTCTATGCCTCTATTTTTAATTTTTTTTTTTTTCTGGTTGCAAGAGCTGCAAAGTCTAACAAAGGAAATCAAAGAACATGAAATAAGTTTCAAGTTTGCACAAACTTCCCCAGGAAAGTGCTGGGTGTGCAAAAACAGCAAGGGATTTAAAATGCCTGCTCTGTTCTAGCAACAAGTTGTGGTTCCAGATGGCTTGGGAAGATCTGATCTTCAGCAAGTCAAAATGAGCATGGTTGGCACTAATGCCAAAGCAGAAGAAATCTCAGTATTTCTGGGATTTCTGTAAGCTGAATTGTACCTGCAACAGCTGCAAGGATGCACACACTGGCAACTCAAGCATAAGACAGCAGAGAGAAATGCTCTTCTTTTGGGAAGAGCAGCTGTCCTTCTTTTCCCCACTAAGGCATCTTTTTTTTTCCAATACTGCAATTAAAAATATCTAGTGACATTTTAAAGGGTCCAGTAGGGTATAATTTTGTAAAAGGAACACACTAGACCGTTTTACAGAAGGACCTAATAGTTGTGTTCCATCAAAGGGTTCTGTTACACAAGCCTCCAGTCTGAGCTTTATGGGCACAGCCAGGCACACCCAGAAAAGCCCGCAAACAGACGGAGGAAACAGAAATTGAAATGGACCATGCAGCTTTTAGCACAACTCCCGTATGTGCGATTCCATCGGCTGTCAGGTAAGTGCGATGGGCAGAAGGAGTGGAAGAGATCATCAATCCCCCCCCCACCTACAGTGCTTCAATCTCTGGTGCATGTAGCTGCTGTGAGACCTACTCCCCTTTCGACAGGATTTGTTAAACCAGTCAGGAAAGGTCAGGACAGTACACGGAAAGAAATTTAAACCAGATTCCCATGCTAATAGCAATTCAAACTGCGTATTCCATAAATAAATGAAAATATTCAATAAAAGCAGTGACAATCTGATATGCTTTTTAAGGTTTAGTGCTCTAGCCATTCTTATTTAAGCAGATTTGTCTGATCCTGATGTAAATCCATTCTTAAGAGTTAAAGCAGTAAACAGGGATACACGTTGCGAATCAGCCTTTTTTTGATGTGCAGAAATTTGTACGCCTGGCTTTTCTGTTGATAAGACAGAGGCCACACACACAGTGCTGTACCTACAGGAATAAAAGCAGGGCAGGACTTTTCACACCACATCGCAGGATTGTTAGGCAATGTGCTGTATTATCAGTAAACACCACTACTCTGCACCTCCAAGAGGGGCAACCGGGCCAATAAACAAATGGGCTACAGGCCCAGTCAAGAGCTGTGAAATCTCTCACTGCCAAGGGATGTCCATGCACACATCCAGGTGTTCTCCTGAAGCTGGTGTTTTGTTTAGGGCAAAAACCCAGCACCTAAGGAAGACTAAAGAGAGGGTCCCTACTAGGACTTACAAGAACCACACACCTGCTAAAGCCTTCAGGGATGAGACAACCATAAAAGAGACACAAAGACACAACTGGGGAGCAACAGAGGAATGTGCACAGCTCCCCACCTTGCATTTCAACATTCTAATTCCTGCGGCAATGACTCTTTTCCTCCTGAAAACAAGAGCACACTTGTGAAACTGGTGCAGGAACACCGCAGGCAAGGCTCCTGTGCTGATATACTCAAGCTTTGTCCTTGACAAGATAACCTTTAGCAGAAAGATTGTGTGGTCATTCACCTTGCTCAGCCTCTGCCAGTGGTGGCACGAGAGCACACCTGTGAGCCTGGGATGGGAGGAGCCCTCGGGATGTTGGGGAAAGGGACAATATTTCACCAATAGCCACCCCGAACACCCCAGGCGCTTTTTGTGTGAGATACCTATCTAGCCCCAGGATACCTGAACTCTTCAGTCACTGCCCTAAAACTCAGACAAACAAGTTCTAGAAAAAAAATCCAGAAAAACAGCCCTGGTTTGAGATAACATCATGCTACCTGAAGGACTGTCACTCTCATAATGGCACGAGCAGGACATTATCCCTGTCACTTCTCAGGATGGGACAAGGTGCCCAACTCACTCTCCTGGGCAGGGTTCAGCTAAAACACAGGTGTGTAAGGCCCAGGAACCCCTTCCCATGATGGTCCCCAGCAGAGACATGAGAGGGACAACTGGAGCAGCAGCATAGAAAAACAACACTGTGCAAAGAAAGACCAAGGAGGTGCCCAGAGCAGCTTCAGGGCTGCTTCAGCCCAAAGCACAAACACGGAGTTGTTGTCCTTGGAAAGACGCAAGAGCACCCCCATAATTCACCCCCTCAGCGTCCCAGCCGTGCTCTCACACTTTATATTTAACTGCCAGTGACCGATGCGCTAACCCCTCCCTGGATTTACATCATCCCTTTGGCAGAGTAAAACCACACAGACTCACAGGGCTTGGTTAGGAGTTATGCACACACACCAGGCTCAGTGGTCCCGGGGTCTCAAAAGCCTGACTGTTGGCGCTGACCCCTGGCCCTTCCCCTCCAAATCCAAAGGAAACAGAGCCATTTTTTGTGAAGGCGCACAGAGCGGGGACTGTGCAGGCGGCGTGGGAGGCAGAGGTGGGCTCCCCGCTGGAGGGGAGCTGTGTTCCAGCTGCCTTCCACCTGGATTTCTGAGGCTCTTTCTTCCTCCAGCGCAGCTTGTCCAAGGCACACAAACAGAGTGAGCCATTTCTGAGCAGAGGCAGGAGCAGTTTCATCGCCCTGTGGACCAAGAGCAACAATCCTGACTCTCCCCATCCACAGGCACTCTCAGCACAGTCCCTGCCGAGGAGGGGGCTGGCAGGGCTCCAGCCCACCCGGACACTGAGCCAGGAGCCTGCAGCTGCAGGAATGTCTAGGAGCGGGCGCACGCAGCCTGTTTTAATTGCATGCCTCCTCTTCCACCGTCTCAGACTGCCTTGCCTGGGTGCCTTTTGGCGTCAGCTTCCTTTCTGTCTTTCTTATTTCTTTCCCCAGTTCTACTTTTAAGTGGACGGGGAAGAGGAGGGGCAAGGGCAGCAATTATAAGGCAGCCCGTTGTGATGGCATGCTCCTCTGCCTATTCTTAGACTTTGAGGGGACACAATCCCAACTAAATAACCACAATCTTATCTTACCCTCATTTTCGTGCAAGACTTTGGTTTTTTCAAACTCTGAGAAGCCATTTTTCTCTGTCGATAGTGGTGAAGAAAGCAGGGATCTCAGACGACACAAACCGGTGCGAACAAAGATGAAGGAACACATTTCAGAAAACCCTGAAGTGCCTGAAAACCCAGCACGCAGGAAGGAGTGTTATAACAATATCAAGCTATGAAACATAGTTTGGCAACCTCTCTCTAACAGCTCAAGAGCCTAAATGCTGCTCATATCCAATGGATGAGAGCACATCTTGAAAACTCAGCAAGTCCTGGCAAAGTCACATTCAAACGGCTCGGCTACGCCAGATCTGTCATTAAAACTCAGACTGCGCACAACATAGAGGCACGTTCCAACTGCAAGACTGAGTTTGAAGCCATCACACCAGGCTGCAAATGCAAAAGGAATTCATAAATATGCAATTTCTTACAGGCTGGCCTTCCATCCTGTTTCACCAGAAGGGGCAGTTCAGCCTCTTTCCAGCATCCCACAGCATCAGTACAGCCCCCAAAAGACCACCACCAAGAAAAATCCCAGTATTGCTGGGCCCCTGGAATTCTGAGGTTAAAATGTTTAACAGGCATGGCCTGCAGAGACATGTGCCCTTCTGCCAGAAACTTTTGGGTTATCCCTCAAATTCACCAGAAGGCACCACCCTTCCCAGAGATCACCATTCTCTCAGAGTGAGCAGCTTCACATTTGCTGCTCCAACCCCATTCCACCAAGATCTGTGGATTATTCAAGCTAACAGAGACCACCTCGGCACAGCAGTATAGGGAGCTCCTCCAGGTTCAGCTGGGGCCAGCCAGAACACCTAACCAGTTATTCAGTTCTTGCTTTCCCTCCCATGGGTGATTTTGGCTTTATTTCTACCTGTTTGGTCAACCAGCACCGATCTCACAGCGAGGTTCCACAACTCTGGAACAGCAGCAGCCCAAGCACTCAGCCCTGCACAACTCAAGCTCTCCCAGCAAAACTGGGATTTTTTTTTTCTCTCTCCACCTCTCAGAACTGCTTTGTTTACACCAGCAGCTCACCTCACAGGCTATTTCTCCTTGGAAACATAAGAGAATGTAGAAGTATGCAAGTAACTTAGGGTTTTCATGCAGAATCTTACAGTGACATGATGAAAAACCACGCCTTCTTCCCATATCTTCTGGTGTGTGTAAGTCTTTGTAAAATGAGACATTATGAGGTACATTGTTTAGGCTACTTCATCTAAATCCCACTGCCTTGTACAGAGCACTACTCCCTGTACAGGTGTCACAAATTACAGAATTTGGTGATTTAATTGCAACAATTCGACCGTTCTGGCTGCAGTCAGGTGCACAGAACTTCACTGAGTGAAAAATGCACTTCCATTAAAAAAAAAAAAAAAAAAAATTTATGACCCGTATTCTTGCAGCAGATCTTTGCCAACAACATGGGCAACTCTTCATTTTCTAAAATCATTCCATAAAACACAGTGAAGTGTGTTAGCATCTATTTTCAATATAAGGTAATGCAAGAAGTGATCTCCTCAAACTAGAGCGGCATTTGGCATTGAAAATGCAACAAAAACTTGAGTATTCCTGTAAGGGATCTGCAAATCTACCTATCCCCACATGTATAAGTCTGGAAAAGAGATATTCTGCCTTCAGCCCCAGGAAAAACTAAAACTGGTAGAGACAACAAGCATCTTTAAGGGTTCTCCCCAAAGAATGAATTCTTCCTAAATTCAAGGAATGAGCAATTTGAGGTCTGTCAGAGACTTTACAAAATTTCTTTGTGTGAAGATGTGCTTCGAAGTCCAATTTCACTAAATTGTCACGCCATGATCCCAGGACAGGAAAAAAGGCAGACGGATTTGGACATCTCGTCCAAGTTTGCCCTGCGTAGCTGTGCTATCTCCGTGGTGAACAGCTCTTCTCTGGAGAGGAATGTGTGGTTTGTGTGGCTCCCTGTCCTTATGAGCTCATGGATTAGCCTGCAATGTCTCGGGCTGCAGTGCATCCTGACCAGGACATACTGTCTCTCATCGTGTTGCAACAACAACATTTAAATTCAGGCTACTCTGCCCAGCCTTGGGCTCCCCAATGGCTGGAGGTGTCAGAGTTCCCATGAATCAACATAATCCTGCAGGCTGTGCTGGCAGGACTGCCCCTGCAAGCTCTGGGAAGGCGCTGGTTCCTCCAAAAGCCGTGCACGCTTCTGTTAGAGCAGATACACACAGGACTGTCCAACCCTTCCTACTGATAGGAACACCTGCTTCTGGCACAAAATGTTCCCAAATCTCACCAAAAAGATTACTCTGGGTAGCCAAGCACTTCATGATGGCAACAGATCAGCCTCAGACTGAGCAATCTCCTCATCTCTGGGTTATCTGCCATCCTCCAGACACAGAGTACCTGACTTTGTTCCTCACTACAGAAACAATCCAGACGTGCCTCAGCAATTGGAAAATAAAATTCAGCTGAGGTTCTTTTGGCCTGACCACTGCAGTGAGGGTTCGTTTTTTTTTTTCTGGTCTTCCATATATAGCTGTGACAGCAGCAGTGAAACCCAGCTGAGCCTGCACCCACCCACACCACAGATGCACTCGGAGGTACAAAACCCTCCCTCCTTCCCTCCCTGTTTCCACAGCAGGACAGGCCTGGGATGCTGCTCCCTGCAGCATTGCTGGTGCTCCAGCCCTCCCACGAGACAGCAAATCTGTCTCAGGGCAGCACCTCTGCCATATCCAAGGAACGGGAAGGGCCAGTGGATGGCACCTCAGATTCCTGAGCAGTGCCCTTCCCATGCTGCCCAAGATCATTGTGGGACCAGAGCTGGCTGGCAGCTATCAAAAACTCCTAACAGGAATGATTTCATTTTAATAAAGAGTTGCCAAGTCACATTTTAAAAACTCCATATACAAGAGTAGATTGAAAAGTATTTCACACTTACATGTTTTCTTCTTCACATATGCTTCCATCTAGCAAAATCCCACCACATTAATGAGCAAGACCTTTACTTACCTCATGGTTATGTATAATCCTAACTAAGCAAAACATGCACTTTCCACTTACATTACTTTAAGTTATTCAAGCTGCATTATTTAAACATTATTTTGCTAATGTGCCAGTGCCACATTCTGATATATTCTGCTTTGGATGGTACACTCCCACTCTTTTCCCAAAATACAGAAACTGTCTCCAAAATACTGCACACCTCCAACAAAAACAACACACCAGTGGACAGACAACAGTTCCTTGCAAAGGCTGAGTACACCCCTCCCCCTGCTGAAGAGGGAATCAAATTTGGATCTTCTGAGGTTTGCATCACTTCCTGGTAAAGGCACATTTTGTCTTCTTTTCTTTTCCTTGTCTTTAAACCTCCTTACCCCTCCAAGCCCAGCCAGAATCGAAACCCAAGTGGCTGAGTCACATTCCCTGCACTTTATCAGTCACCCTTTGACCACGGCAAGCAAAGCAGACTTCCCAGAGGTGCCTCTGACCAGCAGGCCCAGCTTTCCACAGTGGCATCGGGACACACAGCTGCATGATGTCTGCCGGGGGAAGAGAAAAAAGCGAAAAAAAGCACGATCTGCAGATCAACATTCTGCTGCTAAGTCACAGGTTCATCATGCATGTACTAGAAATATGGAATAAGCAGAGCCCAGCTTCCTTTAGTGGCAACTCTTGCTTTAAGTAAGATTACAGCCAGCTTCTGCTCTCTTAAATCTCTTCCTGGTCAGCCCAACTAGTCTTTATTAAAGTTTGAAGCTAAGAGAGCTCATTGCTATTTTTTCCTCCCAAATGCTGACAAACTGACTGTTGTCCAGTCCGTGCCCTGTCCCTTAGTCTAAACCTCCTGAAGAGCTCTTCAAAGCTTAATTTGGAAAGGGAAGAGGTTGTTCTCCTATGAACACACTCAGCAGGAGCTGGTAGGTCTGGGTCAGATATACAGAAATTTAACACAACCAAATTTAACCCACCAGTGAGGGAAGGAGCAGAGGTGACACCTTCTTACACTGCCTGGTTTCCAGGGCAGGAGCTGCCTGAAAAAGCGCACATTTCTCAGCTCTCCTACTTATCTCTGCCCCTTCCCTGGAGCCCCTCAACAGATCCTCTGGCTATACCCTTCTTCAATAATATAATGGAAGCCCTTTTTACTCCCCATGGTGGTTACACTTGTGCCCTTTCATGAGCCTGTTTACCAGGTTTGTCACAGTGTGAGAAACTGTGCACTGGACTGTAGTGGAGAAAGTCTAAATGAGGCAGAGCGGTCGTAAAAGTCATAAATGTCGTAAAAGAATGACATTTTATAACCTTTTTTTTCCTCCCTGTCAGAGAGGGCTGGAAAAACCCTCTCCTTCCTCCCAACCTTATTTTCTTGTTTGGTTTTCAAAGGAACACCACCAGGACACAAAGACTATTTGCTAAAAAGGAGACTCTGAGAAGTCAACAGTGATCCTGAGCATTTAAATATACTGCCTACAGTCACACTGACCATGAGATCCTGTGGTTCCCTGCTCACTCCCTAGGCGGGGAACATCCCTATTTGGCTTGGCTCAGCCTCCCGCAGCACTGCGTCACTGACTGGAAACAGGCGGCTTTGCAGGGAGCTTCCAAGAAGAAGCCCAAAGGAGCGATGCACCCACGGGCACCACTCAAACCAAACCAGGGAAAAACACAGGGTGCTGAAGGAACCAGCTCGGTGCTTGGTCCCTGGCTAAGCTAACAAAACAGAGTTTAAATGTCTCTGCGTGCTGCAAACAACCACAGCGAGGAGCCTGAATGTGCTGGTTACATTAATTGTGCCCTTATGCTGCAGAGAAATCCCTGATAATCTGTTTAGACATGAGAAAAAGCCATGACAGCTATGAGCCAGCAGCAGGCTGTGTGCTCCCTACAGTCCATAGGGAGACCAGTGCCTGTATGGGTAAAGCTCCAGCCTGAGATGTGCCAAGGATCTCTGCTCAGTGCAGGAGCTCTGCAGCCCAGCATCACGCAGACACATTTCAGATTGTCACAGCACTGCCTCAAAGCTCACAGGCAGCGCAGCACCTGCCAGCGACTGAGCTGGTCAAAGAGCTGACTCCCAGCCTTTTCTCTTAGGTACACAGTGCAGACCACTGCAGTCACAGCCTGGGCTGCACTCAACTCATTACTTTTCCTTACCCTGTCTGCCTCCACACTTCTTCACACCCCTGCTTGGTCCAGGTTTTCTCAGGCATTTTCTCGCTCACTTCAGATCATCTCCGCGGCATTCTGACTCCCGTATTTCCCTGCTGCATGGTTAAACTCATGGAATGCAGCCTGCCTGGCTCAAACACCAGACATCTTGTTGGGGATCTAAGAGGAAGTGTGAACCGAGATTTCTGGGACACCTGCTGGAAAGTGCCTTAAAAAGGCTCAATTAGGACATGTAATTCAAGAGAGGCTCCTCCAAGGCCTTCTGGCAATGCTCTGAAAAGTCAGGCACATCTCGTTCCGTGGCTTCAGTGCCACAGGTTACCTCAGCACAGCAGGGTGACAAAGGCAGTCACAGGAGGAGCACCCGCTCCACAGAATAACTTCACGAGTGCAGCTGCAACCCCCACACCCCATCACTGGGACTTTGTGCCAAAAGGAGAAGCAAAACTGCTTTAGAGAAGATGGGGGCTCTCCTGGTCATTGCTGTGTTTCCAATCCAGCTTTTGGACACTTTCAGACCACATCTGCTGTCCACACTACACTTGAATAAAATATTTTTGCTTCTAGCATGTTCCAGAGAAAAACCACACCAGCATTACCACTACAGAAGGTTATGCCATACCACAGAAGCAGTTTAAGGCAGTACCTCCTGTCTGCCAGCTACCTAAACACAGAGATGCCAAGGGAGAAAAATTACCCTTCCCAAATGTCCCAGGCACTCTCCTCCTCCTGTTTCAATTGCACATCAAAATTAAAGACTATTCCCCCATAAACTACGAGGAGACTGATGCTGGATCACACAGAGACCTCCAGGCTTGTTAAAATGCTGTACGAGTTCTGGACAGGCATTAATAAGGTAAGGCCTTGCCACAGGCAAGAGATTTTCAGCTTCCTCCAGCTGCTGGTGTAGTAAAGTCCAGGCTTGTGGTGTGATGCACTTAGGCAGAAGGACAAAAATAATCTTCCATTGTTAAACCCTGGGGTAAAAGTTGGTACCACTGGCACAACTGGAACCATATCAACCCCCACCTTCCACTAATTATACCTTTAAAATGAAAACTACAAACTTTGCTTTTTCATACATAAAGGCGGCCTTGTATTTTTGGGACTAAAGCCTTTTTTCTACCAGAAATCTTATCCTTTCCCACAATGTACAAATGCCTTGTACATTTTCCTCCTTTATATATGCCCAGAGGTGTCACGACAAACACAAGCAGTTCAAAAACAGCTTGAAGCAATTAAAGCATTTATTTAAACTCCACTGAAATCAACAGTTTAGGAAAATGACCAAATGCTGTGATGCATGCGATGTATGTTACGCCTTGAAGTGTCCAGAGAGTTAACAGACCCAGCAATAAAGTTTTATAGCAGTTCAAGCTAGAAAGGACTATGAAACCTTCCTAATCTTCCCCGTCCTAATCCACTGTTTCCATGAGGTACCCTTATATAGGATCTGATAATTTGTTGAAATATAACTGCCAGCAGAGAACATAGGTGTGCCTCAAAGACCGAGGAATGAGCATTTTTCTTAAGTATATTTTAGCACATGTTTTGTTCTGCTTACCAAATCCTGATTTCCAATATGTATTCACCTGTCCCATAGGCAGTCACATTTTTTTGTTCCTAGTCACGTAACTTTGCTTCCAGATCATGGATGAAAACCTTGAGAAATCTCCTGTCTGGTACCTTTTTGCAGAACCCAATAAATCTATCCTTTGACACCAATTCTCCCATAGCAAGTACTGTTGAGTCAACCCTTTAATTTCATGCACTTTGTGATACAATCTTTCAATCAATACCATGAAGTAGCCAGTTGCTTGCAAAATGTTTCCATTTACTATACCTTTTTTTTTCTCATCTCAAAGAATGAAACCACATTCCTGTGACTATATCTGCTTTCCATTAAATTCTGCATACCAGGGTTAAATCATATCTGTGTTATTCCACTCTGCAACTGTGGATTTCTAAAAGATTCCAAGTATTTTTACATCTGTTTGGTACCAGGATTTCCAGTGCATAGTTTTAATTTCCTCCCCTTTAACTCTATTAATTGAATATTTTCAGATATTTCCTCATGATGTCATGACCCAACAAAAATCAGTGTCAACAAGTCAAACTTTTCCTCTGGGACCTTCTGCATTTCCAGTTATCTAGATTTATTGGTTCCAAGAAGTTTTGCAACTTGATTACTGACAGTGGCTAATTTTCATATGAGGCCAATTTAGAGAAGTCCCCTTGTTACCCTTACACTGCCAACACTGTGTTTTCCACTTGGATACTCCTTGCTGATCATCATCAGCTTCTCTTTACTTCACACTGATTCTTTTTTACCCTTCTCTAGCTTGTAAGCAGTGGATCAGGCAAAAAGAGAAATGGGACCTGCAGAGGACATCAGCAGTTTAAAAAAGGCACATCATAAGGATAGCTTAAGATTCGTAATCCCCTTTATGATAATTTTAATCTCAGCACAAAGCTCTGAAGGGATCTCGCTGTGAGTACAGAAATATTCATTATCTGTGTGTTACAAGAACCACAGCTGAAATCAGAGTTTTCGCAGACATTCTCTTCTGGCACTATTATTGAAAATGACGTTACACATCACATGAAACTGAGAAAGATGCCTCCAGAATAGCAATATGAGCTTAACAAAAACTGCTCTGCTCATACCACTTCCTCAGACTCCTCCGAACACCTGTCCGCCTTCCGAGCAAAACACATTTAATGTTTGTAATCGTTTCTCACAAACCTGCTACTTCAACCACCTACTTTGGCTGCTGTTCTTGGAATTCTCCCAAACCAGCCTCTCTTTCAGATATCTAGGTGTCAAGAACTGAAAAATCCTCAGCCAAACTGTGACACGCTGACACCTGCAAGACTCAGGTTTTTAAGAATCTGCCCAAACCAAACTTTCCAACACTGTCATCACTGCAGTGGCAGCAGCACCATAAACTGGCCATCCCAGTCACAACCCCGGCTCCTCTGACACTCAGACCATACAGCTTTCTGCACTCAGTAACTGCTTCAAAAGCCTCCCCAGCAACACAAGTTTCTGCAGACTCTCATTTCTTGTTTCTAATTCCAAATGAAACCGGAATTTCCTTGCAGCTTCAGTGGCTCCATCCCAGACACCATACCACGTAATGGCCCTCCTGAGCACTGAAGCCACACCTGAAAACCAAGCAGAGTTTTCTTCCATCCCCCAACTAATCTTGCCAGCAAGCTGTCCCAAGCAAGGTTCTTTTTCATTAAAGCTAAAAGAGATGTTCCGGACACAAAACACCTTTAAACTTCACAGAAAAGTAATCAAGACTTTAACTGTATAATTTTCAAAGTCAGTGATACTTTTTGTGTTCATTTGGATCTTGCAGACATGTTTGCAGTTGAGAAAAAAAAAACCAGCAACATAAATTCAGTTCATCTTTTCCCTGTGGTTTTTCTAACATACTTCTAACAACCCAATAAACAAGCAATGGCAATGGGGAAACATTTCCAAGGGCAGAAACATTCACAGGGCAGACTGCCCTAAGTACTTTTCTGATGGAAATTTAGCTGAAATTTTGCTCTGAATTAGTACAGCCAAGCGAGAAGTCACAAGTCAACCAGGGCAAGTACAAAACACTGCTTTTTCTCTTTAAGTCCTTCTGGCAAACGACAGCATCCACCGAAAGCCACGAGGAGCTAACGAGCTGAATTGGAAAAGAACTGCAAAAGCACTAAGGCTCGAGAAGGAGACAAATTTTGCATCCAGGAAGCTCATGCCTTAAGAACAGTGCCAGAGCTCCTTGCTGCTATGCCTATTTCTGCAGGGAGTCTCGCCTGAGTGGTGAATACATCTTCCCAGCCTGCCTGAAAGCCCACAGCAGCCCCAGGCCTGAGTCACACAGCCAGCTGTGCAGGGGGAGGCACAGAGCAGGAGGGGAAGGGAGGGAGCTGCAGCACCAGGGAGCTCCAACAAGACTTCCACCAGTGCTGATGACGAGGCCAGTTACACCCTTGATGAGAAAGATGTTGTGCACAAAGTCAGCCGCTGCCTCATAGCAGGAGTTATGAAAGTGGAGAGTTCAGACATCATATTTTCCCTCAGTCTTCATCCTTTGCTAGCCAGGACAGATCCCACAAAGCCGGGTGTCTGGCTGCAAAGAAATACTGCAGTCTTAGTTCTAAGTTCTTAGTCTGGGCTCCTCCTGAAGGCATCACAGTGTCCATAACACCAGGGCTTTCTGAGGCAACTGAGCCACCACTGCTTCAGCTGGGAGAAAATCTGGGGGAGAAGATCAGTTCTCTGCTGCTCCTGAGTTTTGGTTACACACACACACAAATCTCCCTTGTGGGTACCAGAGGCTCCATAAATGAGAATATATACGTCTTCAGACAACCCCCACAAAATCAAAACATTGCAGGCGGATTTGAAGCCAACAAAAGAACCTCTGGAAGACTGGGGGAAAAAGCAGCCTTGGGAGAAGCATTCTCTTGTGCACAGAATTTGCTGCAGGGATGAAGGAACAGAGATCTGCTTGGTATTCAAGGATTGGAATTTGGGGGGGGGTGGTTTGGGTGTTTTTCAGGTTTTAGGATTACAAAACATGAGCTACCGCAAGAGGTGGTCTCTTCCCACACCCACAGTTTCAGGGCTATCCACAAAAAGGAAGTAACACAGGTATGAGCAGTCTGCTGCCCAGCAGGGCCCCATCTAAACCTGAGCTGCTCAGTGCCTTGGGTCCAGACTGCTGCAAAAGGAACCACAGCTGAAAGGAGGCTCAGGCTGTCTCAAGCCCAGCTTTCTGCCCAAACAGGGCCAGCACTAAGCCAAGACCAGCTCACTCAGGGCTGTATCCAGTCAGGTCTTAAAAACTTCCAAGGAAGGAGGTGGTGCAGCCTCCCTGGGCAGATCTCTCTCCAGTGCTCAGTTATCCTCACCCTGAAGCCCTTTTTCCTGACAAGTCTGAACCTCTCTCACTCCTGCTGATGTCCATTTCCTCTGTCCCTCCTGTCATGCTGTGATGTAAAGAACCTGACTCTTTTTCCACTCTTTTCTACAGCCCTTCACATCAGAGCATCCCAACTTCAGGGAAGAGAAATTAAACTGGGAACTCCAAATCTCAGCAACTCAAAGATGCTTTTCTTGCTTCACAAGCCATCATATGCTTTAAATAATTTTGCCACAGCTGAAGACTCTGCTCGCATCCAAAATCAGGGGCAGCTCTCAAGATCTTTGGTGCAGAACAAGGGCAAATTACTGTCCTCCTGGAAAAATTACTTTCCTCCTGTCTGCTGGAGGTCAGCCCATCTCACCCAAAGGAGCACAGTCCTTACCTTTGCAGGCAACCTCAGCTGTTTCACTTTGGCAGAGAAGAGAGAGATGAAGTGGGTGTCACGTTTTTCCATTAAATTTTTGCCTGTCACCACAGCAGAGCCAAGATCACATATGGAAGACTGAAAGCCAGTTAGCAGCAGATGGCAAAAAAGAATAAAAGGTAGTAGTTTCCAAGACACAGAGAAGGCACAGAGAGGTCACTGGCAGTATTCAGCTCCACGTTTGGATGGATGGCACCTATGGGGACAGCTCTAGCAACTAAAGTCTACCCCACTTAACCACTTTATCTTCTCACACTGCATTCTCCACCTCCCTACTCACCCTCTGGAGAGGGAATGCTCATTATTTGGTAGAGTATTTGTATCCTTCCTGCACACATTTAGCACTGATCCAATTCAATCCAGTGACTTTCTTTCCTGCAGTTGTGATCTGTGTCTGACAAAGAGAATGAGGAAAAAGGCCCTGCCCTGAGAAGCTCAGCAGGTCAGGCTGAATGTCCACCTCAGCTTAGCCTTGTTAAACCCCACCATTTTTCACCTGTCTTCTTTACTGCCTATTACTCACTTCAGTGAGTTGAAAGGGCAACATATTTGCCAGCAAAGTTGTGGCCCTAAGCCCTATTCTTTGCATGTCATTCCTTTCACTTTTATGGGAGAAAAATAATTCAGCATCCAAGACAGCCTCCACTTGTCACCAGCACTTAACATCATGGAGGGGTGGTGGGGCCATGGACCAATCCAACATCAGCACTTCCTTGAACATCAGGTCTGTCTATTTTTCTGCTACATACCCACATCCTTCTGAAAAAAACCCTTTTTCCTGTTGATCTTTGAACAAATACCTCTTCCAGGAAAACCCCATTCTTTCCAAATAATTGTCTACTGGTATCAAATAAATACACACATGCACATCAGGCTTACATCTAAGCACAACTCATACATCTACTCTGACTATTCCCACCAGACATTCCTTTAGCTCAAAAGGCAGTTCCACTACCCTTTCCCCAGCCAAATATTCCTACCTGCCTTTTCAAGTCAGCATCAGTCCCTGGGCTGCCACAGGGCAAGCTGGGTCAGGGAACTGATAACCCTGAAAGCTAATTTGGGGGGGTGTGGGGTGTGGAAAAAAGGTCATTTTAAAACTGGATGAACTCCCAGCCAGCAGCCACAACAGCCTGTGGTTACATCCAGGTGCAGAACTGCACTGTCGGGTCTTGTCACCCAGAAAAAAAGCACAGCCAAAAGGCATCTCTGATTCAGAGAAAGATGAATAGGGAGCAACAGCACAGAGGGATGTACCCTCCTGAAAACACGGGTGAAGAGCTCTTCTGTGAGAGCACCCCTCAGGGCCCCACCAGGAACCCGTTTCTCTTGGGAAAAGGCAAACTGCTCTAGGGAATCAGAAGAGTTAAAGGAGGAGCTCTGTAAGCTCAGGGTCAGCAGCCAAGGCAGCCTGTGACAAATGCCACCGAGCCAGGTCACACACTTGGTGTCTGACTGCAATTTCACCTATCAATAATTGCTACACCTCACCCACAAAACGATCCGTCTCCAAAAGACAGAGAAGCAGCCCAGGACAGAGAACACAGATGATGGATGTTAAACCAAGGATTATGAAGCAACTGGCAAACAGCATTTGGGAATGCAGGGAGGAAGGTGTACAGACAGACAGCAACAAGGACAGCAAGGCCCGATAACCAACATTTGGCTACAGCACAAAAAGGCAGCACCTATCTGCGAGTGCAAAGCCAGCAAGACAACTTGCCCAGTCAGAGATGGGGCTACTTTCAAAGGGCCGTGTCTGCAAAGCAACAACCAAATATCTCAGAGGGACCTCACTCACTGAGGGAACAAGAGAAAATGAGTCCACGGTGACACAGAGCTCCCAGCTCTCTGGAGGGAGGAGTGGCCAGCAAGGCACAGCACACACTGGCCTCCTCCACAGACACAGATGATCCTAAAAATAATATGCTTTAATAAAAAACCAGTCCCTGTCCCAAGAGAGGGGAGACGCACTTAGCCCCAGCCAAGAAGGGACCATTCGCATTACGAACACAGCACAAGTTCCCACCGGCGCTGAGGATAAGCTGAGCAGCTCCAGACACAGGAAAGCCCTGTCTGGTAACATGATAAGTGAAATTCCTTTAGCCCTGCTATTGTGCACAACCTGCTCCATGAGCAAGGGCTGCCTTTCCAAAGGAAACATTTACAGAGGACACTGCACATCAGTCACGTCCATTAGGAAAAAGGATAAATAGTGGGTTTGTGCATTAAATGCTGGCTCATTCTTATCTACCACGCTTCAAAGTCAGTCCTGGGACAGACTAACATTTTTTCCAGCTCCTGTCTTCACTGCAGATCAAGCACTTCACTATACAGTTACAGCCAGCCCAAATGAAACCAGCCAGCAACTCAATACCCCCATTTTTCTAATTTTAACTGTCAGAAAACAGCAGGGTAAAGTTTCAAAGTCTCCTACTTGTGTTTATCTCAGCTTTTAGCAGAACTGTAGATCATTTAGACCCATTACAACTACATGACATGTCCCTTGGCAAACTGGAATTGTTTTCTTATTTAAATTTGGGGAGAAAACAAGGAAGAGAAATGGTTTGCAGTGCAAGGCACTGTGTGCAACTAATTCTGCTGTTCAGCAGTTGTGATGTTGACTTTTTTAATAATATGGGAAGTCACTGACAAAATTTAACACTACTGTTTTGTATGAGATCTGTATACAAGTATTTTAAAATCTCACTCTCTCATTTCCCCTCTTTACTGCAATTTTGGCAAAATCTTTGCAAGTATAAATAATCTTTGACTGTAGAAATATTTTAGACAAATTCAGCTGCAGGTGTATAGAGAAGAAAGAATGAGAGATTTCAGCTTTATGGTTTGTGGGCAACAGACCAAACCCCATTTGCAAATAAATGAAGTAGCTCTCCCGCTACCAAAATGAAACACAAATTGGATCCAACTATATTGACACCAGGGAGCTACATGCAGCCACCACACAGTGAGATACAGCCAGCTCCACGTCCATACACACTGCAGCAACCACAGCTTTCAGTTCAATATGCACAGATTGCAAAAATCAAGCACTGTCATCCATTTAAAATAATAACTGCTGTACTCCAAATGCTCAAGGCACCCCTTGGCAGCTCATCCAGAGGCAGCTTTCCTGCAGAAGGCATTAGGAATTCACAGTAACAGCAGCCATCGTTTTTGTGGCAGAGGAAGTGAGTCACCGGGCAAGCGCCGGGGAGGTTCAGAGGTTTGCTCAGAGGAAAGAAGGCCAGCTCAGAGTTTCCCGAGCTCATCCTAGATGACAATCACAGCCCTGACCATTAACCTTCACCTCTGGTTTTGCTTTCACAAGGAGACAGACACTTGGTAGCCGGGGCCTGGGAAGCCTCCTCCTCTCATGCCAACCTGCACTGCACCCCTATCCCAGGGCTGAGTTGCCCATAGCATCACCACTCATCCAGACACCCAGGAATTCAGTCCTGACTATCTCAGCCAGCCGCTGTACCCACGTACCTGCAGGGCAGCTGCAGTTCTACATCTGCCATGCCAAGATCACATCCATGCTCACATACAGCTGCATCTTGCTGCCATCTGGAAGCAGCAGCCAGCATGTTAAAATAGCCATGGAAACGGGAGGGAAAAATAAAACGGCTCCCCCAGTATTACACAAGGAGGTTTTAAATGTCCAAGGCTCCTAAGAACCCTCTGCCTTTCCTCATCCAGCCATGGGACAGAGAGCTGGCACTTCACAGCGTGTTTGTCAGACTCATCCATCTGCACCAGATCTGGCACTTGTCACAGCAGACACGGTCCCAGCTGGGCCACGTCCAAAAACAGACCAATTCCAGCAGAGCTCTCCCACTTCACGTGTGTCATGGAAAGCAACAGCAGCAGCAAGGAGCTGGAGGTTTTGCCACCTGGCCACTTTCCTGCTCCCTTTGAGCAGTGGCAGGTGTGCTGCCCTTCTGCGTGACCACCAGGAAAAAGCATAGAATAACAATAATAACACTAATAATAATAACAATACTGCCTTGCACAGTGCCAGCACAGCCACAACAAGCTATGGCACAGATGGAGATTATATAAGGCAGACACGTGACACATACCATGAACATGCCTCGGGGAAACCCTTCCTTGGGAAACTAAACCACTCTGGAAAAACAACTGCCATAAAGCTGCCTGGCAACCAGGTGAGCACTGTGAGGATTTCAAGGAGCCACCTCAAGGGTTGCTGCTTTCCAGTTGCAGGGCTGAGCTCCTCGAGGCCCCACTTTCTCCAGGTACAGCTGATGAGATCACGGACAGCACCAGCGGAGAAAGGGAACGGCTCCTCGCACAGCTCTGGGCGCTGGTGAAATCATCAGCTGTTATAAAGAAATGTAAATTCCCAGGAGGTTGGATTTCAGGCCTGGTAATTAAGGCAGACTGGAACAGTTTAAAATAGAGTCAAGTTTTCAAGTGTGTGCATACTTTCACACTTGTTTTCTAGCGTCAAATCAAGAGCGGGGAACAGCCTTTTTGGTCATAGAAAGGTTAAATTTTAACTTAAAATACACAAAAAGCAGCTGGTACAGGATTCTTGCCCTCACCAGTCTGTACACACAGGTCTGGCTGTGGAATTGCACTGATCCTTCTTCCTGCTTGTGAGCTCTCCCCTCTGTCATCATCATCACCATCATCATCATCATCATCTTCTCCCTTGTCCCCTTGCCAGCCCCGCTCATGCTCCTAGGGTTGCATGAGTGCCCTTTCCTAAATCCATGGTTTCCTTGGATGCAGACCTGCACACCCAGCTACAGGACACTTTTGGAGTGTGGGAAGACCAGAAGATGCTGTAGGACAGGTGTTCCTTGGCTGTGAGGGGACAGCCAGCTCAGGGCGTGGGCAGGCACTCCTGCAGAGGGAGCACAGGAGGGTCTGCTCATCACCCCAATTTTTTCAGAAAAACCCTGTAGTAAGTTTACAAACACAGCAGAGTAACTGGGTCGCACCAGTCCTTCCAGCTGGAAAGCATAACCCAGGAGTAGAACAGGTGTTTCATCCAGAGAGCTTGTTTGTTTGTTTTGGGTTTTTCAAACGATTCTATGAAGTTTTGGCCAGAGGTAAATGGAGACCTTGTGTTTTACGGTATCAAGCACAGTATTTTCCTCCACACAGCAGGGCACATTTGCAAAAGAAAAAGTTTAACAGGCAGAAGTGTGAGTTTTTTGTCACTCTAAAGAACATTAAGTTCATAAACCTTCTTTACTTCTTTAAATATTGCAATGCCTTACTACACCTACTTTATAGCATTTAGTTGGGCTTTTTTTTTTCTGAAACTTCTTTCAGAAGAATTCCAAGAAGAACCAGAAAGAGAAATTGACTTCACACTTTTTATTTGGCTTCAAGAGGGTCTCCAAAGAAATCTTAAACTCCTAGAAAGACCCAATCAAACAAGACAGCAACACAAACAAACCAATTTCAGTGTTACTCCAAACAAAGGTCAACACAGTCCAAGATTTTGCAGATCCAGCCACGCACTGCCCCTTACAAAATGCTCATCATCGTAGCATTTGAAGCTGAAAATCCCCAATAGAACTTGAAAACAGCAAAGGGAAAAGCATCCCATTTCCATCTACGAGACAGACAGGATATTTTCTTTATCAAGACACACTTAAACTCAATTGTCAGGGTCCTTGAAATAGGGCAGAAAAGACACATATCCATGTTACTGCAGCCACAAGCTCTAGCCCAAGTGTAAGATCGCCTTCAGGGCACTAATTAAAGAAAATATGAGAACGCTAAATAAGAAAACTAAAGTTTAGAGTGGCAACTCCATTCTCATCACAAGGATCCAAACAGAGCAAAAGGAAGTATGCCAGTAAAATCTGAAGGGGAACACTCTCCAAAGAGCCTCTCACTTAATTCACAACATTCCTGTTGGTAAAGGAAAAAAAAAAGGCAAAACACAACAGCTGTTTGAAGGAAGAGCCTTCCGTTGTTAAGTGCTCCTGCTGGCTCTTTAAAAAACCCGAGCCACCATAACACGATTGCTTTTTCCCGGATCTACCAGAAGACACACATTGCGCAAGAGAGCCCAGGACTTTCCAGAGACAAAGAAGCCAAACACAGTTTAAAGCCCGCTAGGCGTGCAGCAGGCTTTGCTTCCTGCTGGAACGGGGCTTGGAGCTTGCGACGGGCACGGTCCCGGATCAGCACGGCCACCGCACACCACACACGACAAATGAGATTTTCCTTGTTTGCCTTACGAGACCAACGCCAAGATCTGCGCGGAGGCAGCGGCTGCGTCCCTCGCTCTGGGGCTCTATCTGCCCGTCACCCTTGATTTGGTGCAAGGAAAAAGCACAGAGTGCGCGTCAGCCCCTGCCAAGCGCCGTCCCTCGGCACGGCCACATCCCAGTGGCCACCACCGCGTTCCTCTTGGGTGTCCATCCCAGCACGTGCTGGACACCCACGCCAGGCGTGGCTGTCCGGTGCCTTGCACCCACAGCGGGCTGGACGAGCCGTCCACACTCTTCCAGCTGTCCCGAGCTGCTCCGGCACAATTCCACTCGGGCTCTGCACCTCCGCGGGGTTACAGAGCGGTATCGCCTGAGAGCAGTCTCCTGAGCAACAGCGAACCAATAGGGCAGAGGTAACAAGGCGCGTCTCCGCGGCACCGTGTTTTCCTACGTGCTTCGCGCAAGCCAAAACATGGGGATTTCAGCCGAAAACATAAACAACAAAAACACCGAAACTCGTGTCACTTCCTTCCTGCGGTCGGGGAGCGGGACGGAGCCGGGACAGCCTCGTCTCGCAGAAGAAGACGAGGCCGGCGACTCCCAAGCGGCGCGGGGCGAGCCCCGGCCGGGCGGGGGCAGCGAAGCGGACGGAGCGGGGGCTGCGGGACCCCGGCTACCGGGAGCGGCCGCCGGGCTCGGAGAGGAGGGGGTTGAGACCCCCCCGGCGAGGAGGGGACCCCAAGGCCGGTCCGAGGACACACCGGCCGGGGGCCGCTCACGGTGATGGGGAGCACCTGTTGGCCGCAGCCCGCCCGGCGGCGACCCCGGTGCCCGCCGGGAACACCCC
>VYZT01040167.1:75103-102270 GCA_013400735.1 Pomatostomus ruficeps
TCGGCCCGGGGTGTCTGCTGAGTGACAACAGCCCAGAACGCACCTTGCGAAAAACAGAGCTCTGTGCAACCACCCCGGGGACGCTGGTGCCCGCCTCAGCTCGGTCCCAGAGCGCTCGTCAACGGGAAATTCTGGTACTTTAAGGCTTGTGTTCCTGCCAAGCCGGGGCAGCACTGACATAGCGTTGTTCTTTAAAAGTGAAAAGTTGCCAAGTGTTTAGGATTGAAAAAGCTGGGCATTCCTCAGTGCTGCTCCGCAGCTGGTGGGGGGGTCAGTTCAACACTAATTCACGTTTCCAGGCTGCCTTGTGCAGGAACCATAACTGGAGTTCCTGGTGTGTTCTCTCTCTCCTAGACCGCCTTTGAGACTTCACCTCCTGCGGCAGCCACTTCCATCCACTGACGGAGCCAGCGCCTGTGCAGGACGAGTGATCCAGCCCTCGCTCAGGAGAGCCCAGAGTAGCCCCATGAGGACAACAAAGCCACAAAGAGTTCCAAGCACTCCACAGGCCCAACAGCAACAAAAATAGGAAAAATAATAGTGATCATCGCAGGTTTGTTCCTTTAAAATTTATTAAACTGCTGGAGTTTTATTAGGAAAAAAATTTAAAAGTATAACAAAAGGTACACTGTTTGGTTAAGAATATGAAAGAAAAATCCCTAACTGCCCTAAACAAAAATCTCCTGCAAAGATTAGTTATTTTAAGTTAGCGATTGTCTGATATTTGCTTTCAGCAGCACAGAAAACATCTAAAGGCAAACCGAAAGCCAAATTACCAGTGCCTGAGTTGCTACATTCCACTTTGGCAAGCCCACCCAGAGGTACAAACTTCTTGTGTCCTGGCACTGCCAGGCCCTGTTATCAAAGCAGCTCCATTGTGCCAGTCCAGAGATGCAAATTGTGAAATCTCTAAAGGCCAGTTCCTTATCCAGGGAGCCTCGGTGTTTTTGTTGGATGTGTTCTTCCTTCCAAAGCTTTTGTGGCTCTGGGATAATCTGTTTAACAAAAGCCTGGCTGAGATTGGCACGTCCTAAAATCACTGCTGTGACTAGATAATTTCTTGGGGCTGGGGCACTAAATTAGTGTTTTGCCCAGATGAGAAGTGTAAAGGCAGACCCATGTTTGCCTTGTAAACCAATAAAATAAAAGCTGCCTTGGAAGAAGGAGGTGCTGAGTGAGTGGCTGTGGCTTCCTCTGCTGAACACAGTGACAACAAGGGGCTCCCCAGGACTGGTATTTGACCAAGAGGACTGGGCTGAGCTTTCTCACCCTAACACATTGCTCAGGCAGAAATATTTATTTAAGGAAGAGGTTGCACAGTGCATGCTTCTGCCATTGCCCCTTCGGTAAAGCACTCATACAAAATTAGGCACCGTGGGGACACAGCATGCTGCTTTTCCCAGTGGTTTCCACTCTCCCTGCACCATATAAAGAAAGTTGTATCCCTCTCCCCTCTGCACTTCCCCAGGAGCTCTCTCTCTTTAGCACTGGTACTGAGGCACAGCTGCTGCTGTGGGACACAGAGCTGCTGAGAATTCATGAGCATCCTGGAAGACTTCTTTGGCCACTGAAACATTTTGACACACAAAACTATCAATTTCTGGGGCTGTAATACAAATATAAAACACAATATTGATAAATGGTAACTAGATATCTGTAAATGGGGATCCTGCCCAGTTCCTGATGCATTATTAAAATTAGTGTTCAATTAGTGTTCCTTTGTAAGGATATGTGACCACTTAGCTTTGCATAGTGGCAACCAACAGGACACAGGCCCCACTGATGTGTTTGTGCTGCAGCACCAGTTCTTCTTGGGAAAGGAAATCTGCAATAGCAAATTTCTGCTAGAGACTGGCAGCACATACAGGGCACCAAGAAGGAAGAGACAAAAGTGGAGGAAATTAATCCTTTCCAGAGAATATTAATTATTCAGTGTGCTGATACAACACATGGGACAGCACTCTAATGTGCCACATATTGCTGCCCACACACTACACCAGAAATCAGGCACTGGGGAAAGCGCCACAAAACCAACAAGAACATGATACAGACACAGCTGTCCTAACTTTTTCCCATACTGCTTGGAGGATTTAAATTGTGGATTTCAATAGTTACCAGCCTGCTGAAAATCACAGCTGTTTCTCCGTGCTCCATTACTTCCCTCTTTGAGCAGCTGTAATGGTATTTTTTAGTTCCAACTGATCTAATTCTGAGAGCATTTTTGATTTCGACTGTTGTGTAAGACCCTTTCCTCACCAGTCTTCCTAGCTGGGTTTGAACTCACTCTGCAGCACATGGGGGGAGAGTGCAAAAATTGACCAAAAGTCTACAAGAAGGTAAAAGGGTGGGGAGTTATTGTTTGCATAGACAGGGAAGAGGAGAGCTCAGCTTTTGTTTACTGAAAATTCTGTCCCCTCTCTGCAAGGAGCAGAAAGCCCATGCAGAAAAGTCACAGAGAAAACCAAACCAGCTAAGACAGAGGAGGCTGCTGAGGCAGAGCTCCAAACAAACACCACTGACTTAAAATAGCCAAGAACAAAGCAAGCAACAGAACAAAGCCTGGCAAAGGAAAGGTGCTCTCCTTCTCCCTGCAGATCCGGGTTACAGAAGCCACAGCTCCTGCAACCACATCCTTACTCAGTTCTCGATCAGGTCAGCTGCACAAAGGCTCATTAAATATTTACAGGTGACATTTTTCTGACTTGTGACAAGCAGGGTCAAGATAACCATCCCTTTTCTACGGCCACTCTGTTCAAAGTGGTTTGAGAAACCAACCAGCAAGAAAAGAACAAATAGCAACAGAGCCCACGGGATGAAAATTGCCAGGTTTCTGACCAGCTACCAAAAAGAAAATCTTACCCCTTGAAAGCAACAGAAAACATCCACAAGTTAGAGAAGTTTTCTTCAACAAACTCAGCACCTCTTAAAGAGTGCAAGACACTTATTTCAGGACTAAGAATATACAGAATAAACCAGAAATCAATTTCCAGTCACAGTAGTTACTGGAGGTTTTTGTGAAACGGCCAGGTATGGTAATGAGCTGAATTTTTTACGTGGGACTAAGCAACAAGCAGAAGAAAGCAATCTCACACACACTGACACAGGTTTCCCACAAGAGGAGGTCTCAGGAGAAACCCCATGGAAGTTATTTCTTTGTGTCGCGCAAAGACTTTATTTGTACTACCCAGTATCTGGCAATGCACTAACAAAGCAAATTTCTTGTGTAAATGAGATTTAAATCACACTGCTGTGCTGAGCAGCTCTCCAGTGCCAAGATAAACAGACACCAAGTCTTAGTTTGTACATTCAGACATGCTCAACTGCTTGGCAAAAAGGCTTCTTCCACCACAGAAATTTCAGAGTTAAAAATAGAAGGTGAGCTTGAGAATAGTAAAGTTTTCTTCCCACAATCCTGGCATTTTATTCTTTTTCTGACACATGAAAAAAGCAGGATAGCCAGCCCTGAAGACAGCCTGCTACTCAACCCACATAATTGGTGCACTGACAGAAATACAGGCTCCCTTCACCAAAGCCTTCTTTGCTCTTGTCCCCAGGGGCTTCTCTAAGCTCCGACTCAGCTTTCCTGCCGTTGCAGCTCCTGCCCGTCTGCAAGGGCTTCCACCAGGCCCCCCAGGCACTGTTGGTCTGGAACTGAAGCGTGACCCGTGTTTGGGAACACAGGCACAGTGCCTCCAGCCCCACAGAACACAGGGGATACCAACAGGGCTGTTTTGGTGAAGAGGAACTTGATTTCTTTGGCTGAAGCATCTTCTCCTGCTTCTTTTTCATGACTCATAATTTCTGTGGACAGAGAAACTTCTTCAGATCAGTGAGAATTAAAGTTGAAATCATTCTTTGCTGTGTGACACAGGCACAATGCCATGGAGTCTTCCTCAAGCCAGGCACAAACAAGCCAAGGAGAAGACTTTCCTACACCTTGCACCAGAAATAACTGAGTGCCACAGAGCAGACCAGAATAGCTCTGCCTCAGAGCTGCTCAGAAATGCTCCAAATACTTGGTGAACACGCTGACATTTTAAAAAGAAGTCACCCGTATTTATCTTTTCCAATTATCTCCATAAATACATAAAAATAAATTCCTTGTTAAGGTCAAACACTTCTAAATATCCTGGTTGATGCAAGCAACCAGGGTTTGCCTCACCAGGTTTACACAAGATGTTAACACAGACAAACAAAAGCAGAATGCCATTTTCAGGGGACACTGTGCAAAAACACTCCTTGCCTGGTTATAAATAAGGAATCACTATATTTCACTCAGGTGATACCCTTTCCATTCCATTTCCTCACAGAACAAGTACCCATCCATAAAAAAAAATCCCAAACCAACCAGATGCTGTAGGAATGCTGATTTTACACAGCATTTTCTCACAAGTGAAATGACTTAGTTATAGATTAACTTTGCCCCAGAGCAGCAGAGCAGACATAAGAGATGAACACACAACAAACCTTTGCCACTGGTTATTTTTGCTGTAACTAAGGTAGTGCAGAATCATTTGGAAAAACCCACCCTACTGCCAAGCTGTGCTGAACATTCAGCACACTGCTCCCAGTGTGTGCTCACAGTCAGTGTGTGTTGTCTTTGAAGCACATCAATCCTTAGAAGTGTACTGGCTACTTTAAATAGAACTGGAAGGGCAAGAAAACTCCAAGTTCCTGAGCAAATATTTTTTCCTTGCTGGCACCTAATCCCATACCTTGGGCTAGCTATGCTGTCTCCAGCCTGAGCCAGGGGCAGAGATTAGCAGGAGCCATTCAGTAGCAGCAGAGTTCTGGCAGTTCTGGCCACTGCAGTGTGGTGGTGAAGGGAATCCTTGCTGCCACTTCTGCTCTGAGTCTGGAGTAGAAAGACAACTCCCAGGCTCCAAAATAGACACTGCCAGCAGAGTGCAAACGAGGCAGCCACTGGAAGAAGCTCACCACACTCACTCAAGGCCTCCTAGCAGAGAGCTCAAGACAAACCCCAGCTTTTGGCAAATGGGAAAAATTTGCGTGGACCAAGCATAAACTGTACTTGGATCACTGCTGTGCAAGAGCACCATCACAACTCTCCCAGCAGCACAACAGGCTCAGATTAAACCAGTAGTTAAGGGAATTAAAGTCAGGACTTCCTATCGAAAAAGACTCAATCTCCAGTGGATAACAACCCACTGAAGTAGCTGAGCATTTGCAGTACAGCTAACAGCCCAGTATGACAGGCTCAGATACTTGTTAGAGCTTTAACTTCAACCAGAAATAGCTGCTCAATTGAAAGAATTGAAGTTTTTGTTCATACAGGCAATGTTCACAGGGCTTTAAAAACACCCCCAAAACTCTGTAGGGGAGAGAGCTGCAAAGACTATTAATGTGTTCTGCAGTGGGCTCAGAGAGATGAGGTACAAAATCCCAGCAGCTCTGAAGGCAGGAAATTGTCACCTCTAACAGTTTTCTTTCCCTGTTCACATCATGCTGTATTAGAGTAGAAATTTCACCTTCTCTTCTTCATGTAGCAGAATTAAACACCTTTTAGGTTGTGCAACTTCTTACCAATAATACTAAATAATTCTGACTGACAACACGAAGTGAAACAAGCACCACTCCCACACAGAATCCCGACCCGGAATATTTTCCACACGACTCGCAAAAGGCACAGCCGAGGCTGTTGTTCCTCCAGCTCCTCCTGACGGCAAACCACGGGCGCAGCATCTTCAGGAGGGACTGGATGGGAATGCTGATGCCAAATGCCATAAAAACCAAGACCTAAGCAGGGTTTGGAAAGACAGCACCTGGTTTGCTCAGCTGCTGGGATCAGTGAGGGGCAGATGCACATACACAGGAGGCCTTCTCTGGGTCTGTGACAGAAATCTCCAGCTGAGAACAAGTCAAGGCCAATGGCTCTGCTTTGAGCTTACTGTCCACCTGGCTGAGTGAAGGAAAAGGAGGGAATGACACCTACAGAACAGAGAGGGGAATGTCAACAGTGAGAGGGGATCAGGCTGTCAGGCCCTGCAGGACAGGAGAGAGAGAGTAAGGCAGCCAGGGACAGAAGGTTTGAAAATGGCTGAAGATGCAAAGAGTGACTCCCATTTATAGATTCACCAGCTCAAGAATTGATACAGCTGCCTGGGGAACATTTTCTCTTAAGAGAGCAAAAAAGGAATCCAAATGATGTTAACAGGGAGAAAGCACATGGGAAAACAAAACACACTGAAGTACCCTCTAGGTAACAAACATTTTATTTATTTCTTGAAGAAACTACACCAATATGCATGATTACAGAATTATGAAGCACAAAAAAACCAAAGGAATGAAATGGCCTGGATCCAAGGACTAAGGACATCACACCTTGTCTCTTGTCGAGCCATCACTCAGAAAAATCACATTATCTGAAAAGAAATTTAAAAAATTAATCTGAGGACTGTTTTGCCCTGTTGCAAGCCTTCACACCATGAAGACCAGCTACCTGTGTTAAAATAAGTTGCTAAGGTGTAGCTTTTGGAACAGAACAATAGTTCATAAAACAAAACAGTGACCAAGACAGGGTTCTTTCTCTACCTCCCCTGAGAGCAGACAATTCAAGGTGGCCACATGTACTATGAAACAAGTGTGCTAAAGCTGATGAAAAGCTGCTGAACAGTGAAAGGCACCAGAACATTTTTAAATCATGGTTTAATTCTTTGACTACAATGTGTATCAGTTAGAGCTTATTGCCTTTTGTAATTTTCAGTCTGCACTACCATGCCAACAGCCTATAGGACTATAGGAAGCTCTTATTTCATCAAGCCTAAGGAATTTCTAAAGCATCTTGAAACTAGGCCTTTTGAACAAGAAACCATTAGGAAAATACCAATTAAAAATGAGAATTGCTTCTCCCCTCCAGTAATTTATAGCACTGCAAGCTTTTAAAGAGGCTGCAGAAACACCCAGGACTGTTCTTTTTCCTTTTTTTGCCCCCTTCCTTTTCCTCTGTTATGGCACTCCCCAGGCAGGCCTGCTAGGCCGAGGGCCTGAAGGAGAGCCACACAAGAACACACAGACGCAGCAGGAGAGAGAGTAGGAAGAGAGAGGGCAGAGCCCTCCGACTTTATTTATATGTTTTCACACATCACCGTGGATTGGAGGTAGAAATCACCACCTCCTATAATCCACTTGGTCAAAGTATTTGTCAATCATATTTCTCCATCCGGTATACCGGAATTCGTAAACACAGATACAATTTAGGAAAACATAGATAATAAAGAGAAAACAAGTCATGGCCATGAGAGAGAAAGTCTAACAAGAAAACACTGAACACTGCAAAGTCAGGGCAACACTCTGTCCTAGTTTTTTTAGACATACTTGTGTAACAGAAATGTTTGCTCTACTACCCAATTAATTCATCTCTCCCCCAAAAGCAACACAGTAGTAGCTCTGTCCAGAATAAAGATGTAGGATGCTCGGGCTATTTAAAGGCTCCAGGAAAAGCTGAGTTTCCTAGTTCTCTCCTTCATTGTGTTTAGCCAAGGCACAAGTCCACTCCTTATCTCTTCTTACCACCACTGGTTACCAGAACAAAGCATTTCTAAGTTCTCCATCAAGTTACCTGCACATCTCTCAGAGGTCCTTAATAGTGAAGTCTCCAGTCTTCACCAGGAAGAAAAAAATTCTGGCAAACTGAGACAAAGCAACTCAGCACACTGTGCTTAGAAAAGGAATCTGCCTGACCTGCAGCAGGACACACCAGCGTCCTTAAAACACTCAGTGTCTGCCTCCTGCACCGAGTGGGGTAATCAAATGACACCAACAGCTTGCAACTGCATACCCTCATTTCCTGTGTGCTCACAAGCGGTGCCAGGAGATCTACTGAGAATCCGTTCTCTCAAAATCCTGAGTGGGGATACTGATGAAGACAAACCAAGCTCCATTTCAGAGGTCCTCCAGCTCCTTTCCATTTCAAAAGGGCAAAGGACACCGTGGTGCTTTGCTCCTTACCTGCTATAATTGTTGTGGCCTGTCGCCTCACATTGTTCTTATCTGTGTATTCACCATAATCGATCTTCCCTTCAACAAAGATTCGAGAGCTGAAAATAAACAAGAGTTTGATTTTGGTCAGAGAACTGTCCTGCTGTTTTCCACTCCAGATCTAGAATCATAGAATGGTTTGGGTTGAAATGGGACCTTAAAGACCACATAGTTCCAAACCCCCAGCCATGGGCAGGAATACCATCCACCAGACCAGGCTGCACAAAGGCCCATCCAGCCTGACATTGCACACTTCCAGGGATGGGGCATCCACAGCTTCTCTGGACAACCTGCTCCTTCTGCTGGGCAACAGCTTCTCTGCATCAACCTGCAACCTTGACAGTAAGGCTTACATCCATATTTCTAACCTAAATTTCCCCTCTTTCACTTTGAGCCCATTACTCCTTGTCTTACCACAGCAATTCCTGATGAAAAGGCTGAATTCAGAACCTGATTCAAAGCACACAGGCTTTGGTATCAGTTGTTTGCAGCAGGTCTGCTAACTTGTTTTATGGCACCTGTATCTTCGCACAGTTCCTGCTCACCATAATTATTACACTAGCCGACTATCAAGGCATTAAACCCTCAACCACCTTTGTCATGCACTTACCCCTTCCTCACATACTGATAGGTAACATCCCTGAGGCCTGGCCTGAACACAGAGATCCTGTGCCAGGTCGTCTTCTGACTGATGTCGCCTGAGGAACACAGAAACAGCAGAGCTGAATGCCAAATCCTCCCTGTGATACAAGACTCAGAAATCAGTTTCAACACGTGGGTATTCTCAAATTATGAGAAGTGATTTGGAAACAGAAGTATGCTAGCACCCCATCTCCCACTTCACCCCAGAACTAAAGGTTCCATTCGTCTGTGTCCAAACAAAGCCTTGTACAGAAGCACAGTTCAAACCAAGACTTGGGTTTTCCTGGAAGACAGTGCTCATGATATTGTTTTTCCCCTCAGACACTCCACACGGAATAGAATTTAGAGAACAAGACATCTGTAGATGCAAACTGATGACAGAATCAGTGAGAAAATTATCTGTTCTTTATTCTTCTCGTCTTGAAATACACGTAAGAGTACAGAACCTGCTATGCCTCCGACAAACCCCACCAGTGACAAAGTTCCCATTCAACAGTCTCTCCTCCCAAGGTAAAAGGCAAATCACTCTTCAGTATTTACTGCTGGGGATCAGCAAGAGACAAAAATGCACCAGCATCTCTGCTGTCCTCAAAGGACCTTCCCTGCACTCCAGGGATTTGCAGCAGTGACTTGGGACACGGCGCTCATGCGGACTCACCTCCCTGGCCCTCTTCACTCTCTCCTGTCCGCCACATCTCATTGGTTGCAAGAGTAAATATGGTAACGGGGTTTTTTCCTTCCACTTGCCTCATGATGGGGTCCTGCCCAACCCGGCCCAGCAGCTGAACACGATTCATGGCTGAAACCAGAGAGACCAGACACGCACACGGGTGAACTTCTGACTGTGGCAAGCCGTCCATCAGCACCTTTTCTCAAGGGCTAGAATCACAAGTTTCTGCACCTCCCAACCACTTTTGTGACTTTCGGATTTTTTGGGCCTCAGCAGATGGTTGACTGTGCCTGTACCATCATTATTATTATGAAATAACTGATTTAAAAAGCCAAAGGTTCTTTATTCTTTCTGTTCCATCTTTTTCACAGACACATCCATATATCACTTGAGAGTAATTGGCATTTACTTATCTTGACTTTTATTTGTTTGTTCCCTAACAATAAACCATAATGCACAGCAATACCTTTAAAACAAAGTTGCAATATTACACTCCACCCTCCGAATGAGAGAGTCATTAGTTTTTGCACAGGTACCAGGCCTAGGCAGACAAAGTTTATCCCTTCCCCATGTTCAAGGACAACAGGAAGAGGTCAGGGAAGTATCCCTTGTGCATAATGGGTGTGTGAAGTGAATAGTGAAGGCTGAAGGACACTTGGAGCAAATCCTGCTGGGGCAGCAGCACCCACATAAGCCCCCAGGGCCCCAGGAGTCTGAGAAACACGCACACAGGACACCTGAAGGCAGGTGTTAGAAACCATGGCAACAGCAGCCCTAGGCCACTGCCACAGAGAAAGTACAACCAGCTGCCCTTTACAGGCAGTACTCCTTGTCAGGGCTTTTTCTTTTCCCCCTAAAGAGCTGCTTCACCTGACACAGACAGACAGGAAAGTGCCCAAGAGTCTGTGTGCTTGAAACAACACATTCTCAGCTGCTACCCTGAGGAGCTGCCAGTCCCACCTGCTTCCCTCCTGCCCTATTTCAGATGTTCCAAAACTCAGATAAACACAATGAGGAACAACCAAATTGCATCTCAGGAGCCACTTACATCTTTCAAGTACCAGTGAGGTAACCGTATCAGAGTCATGCCTTACAAACTGGCGCAGCACCTGGAGGAGCAGAGAAACGTGAGTTTCCAGGGCACAGACAGCAATCACAAGCCTTTACACCTCATTTTCTGAACACCTGCAGAGGTTCTGCAAGTAGGTTTTTTTCCCAGTAACTAATGGGGGAACTGAGGAAAGAAATCTGTTCAGCCAAATGAAGCCAGTAAGATTGTTTAAAGAAAATCTGGTTAAATCAAGGTTAAAAAGTTGCCCAGAAAGAAGTGTGGCCCAAAGGTACACCTCCAGCAATTATTTTTGGGACATGCAGTAACTCTTGGTTTTTTCTGTAATACATAAATAGGAGGTGAGGTTTGCAGTAAAGTGGTGGTTTAGTTGTTTGAGCTTGGGAAATAAACAGGTCTGAAAGTTCCACCAACTTTCTGCTTCACTTCAGATTGACAAGGCATGCCCAAAAAAAAAGTAAATCCACTGGAATGAGCAGCGGGTACACTGACACCCTTGCTCCCAAGGCAGATCAAGGACACAAAACTCTCAGGACTGCAAGTGGGGGAAAAAGTAAAGGAACTGCCTTTATGCCAGCAAATATTCAATCCTAGAAGAAAGGAGCCGAGGGGGAAAAAAAGCCCAGGAACACTTCTGCAAGAGATCCACGTGCCGGAAGTCGAACCACGGCTCATTTCCCACAACATGGGGTTGCAGGCCCGTGGGAGCGCTCCTACTTTCTTCCCAAGAGCAGAGCCAGACCCAGCGTGGAACCGGGGCAGAACCGCGGCCCCGCGAACATCGGCGCTGTCCGGGCGAGGGCTCCGGGCCGCTCGGCTCTGTCCGCCCTCCTCTCCCCTCCCCTCCCCTCCCCGGGGCAGCAGCCGAGCGCTGCTCCCGCGTCCGGAGAGTCCCTGCCGGCCCCGCGGCTGGAGCTGCTTCTGCCCCGCTCCTCCGGCAGCCCGACCGCCGCCCGGCCCTACCTGCCACGCCGGGCGCCGCCACATGCTGCCGCCGAGCCTGCGGAGGGAAAGGCAGGGCTGAAGCAGCGCCGCACGGAGCCCCGGCCCGGCCCAGTCCCGCCGCCCGACCCCGCGCCCGCCGCCGGAACCGGAACGCGCCGGGCGGGAGCTCCGGGACGCAGCTCCGGGCGGAAACGCGCCCCGGGAAAAAACAAAACAAACCAACAAAATGCCATCACTCCAGCATCGGTTAAAAAGGAAGATAAAACCTTTATTCGCACCAAACGGTAGGGATCGAACGGTTAAAAGCCAGCGTGTGCAGCAGCGTGAAACAAACCAGTAAAACCTGGAAATAACCGAGGCACCGCGTCCAACTAACCCACACAAACAGCGAGGACCCCCAAAGTTACATTTAGTGGGGAGAGAGGAAAGGGCGTATGAGACCTCAGAAACGAAATACATACCACAGTTAACATGGGCAACCCCAAAAAGCTGAAAAAGCCCTTTCTAACTGCCCTCGTCTTTGCTGAAAGGCTGCGGTGCGCGGGCAGGCAGCTGCACCGTGTGTGAGATACCGGAGGGGAAACGGGAGCAGCCCCAGCTTAACACACCACAGTTCACTCCCCTTCTTGAACCGGGAGTCCTTGCCGAATGACAGAAAACAATGCGGGCATCAGGGACTGACCAGTCTATTAGAGCACACCCGGTTACAAAAGTTCTGTAGCTGAAATTTGAAAGAATGTTTCTCTTTAACTCCCGCTCCTTAACTCAAAGCATTTCCTTTCACTCTGTGTCCCCCCCGTCAGTGACACTTCACTTCAGCTGCACCCCGAGCCCCAGGACTGCTGTGTGACCAGCCTGGCTCCTGATGTGTGGCTAAAACTGGCTACTTGTCTCTGTCTACTTGTTCCTAGAAGGGCCCAGCTGTAGATGCTGTCTCCCTGTACAGTCACAACCACCCCTGGTTAACACTAGAAAATCACCAATAACAGGGCCCAGCTAAAGAAAGAGAGAAGTGAGCAGAGAAAATGTCATCCTTTCTTCATGGCAGAATTACACTGAGCCTGTAGCAAGATCAATCACAGAAGAAATTAAATGGGTAAAAGACTGAGGGAAACCTTAGATCCCATGATCCAAAACTTGTAAGGCAGTCCTTCTTTCCTCAGCCAGCATCTCATCATAACTAACAGGGGAACAACAACAAAAAAAAAACAGTTTTAAAAATGACAGGGAGAGAACATGGGGCAAGGTCTCTGCAGACCCTCTGCTTTCACAGGGCCATTCAGCAGTCAGAGCTCTTTGGACAACACAGAAATTCAGTAACCCAGAGTAAAGCTAAAGGAGCGACAGCTCTTCCCTCCCACCAGACGCTTGCTCTTCTGCTTAGAAGAGGTGTCAGACTCTTGTAACTTGGCACATCCTAAGGCTTGGTCCTTCCTGAGGTTCTGGGCAAGGCGAGCTGCTTTAAGTTCCCTGCAGGGGGGAGACGGAAGGAAGAGGAAAGGAAGAAAACCGTGTCATGCATGAATCCCCATCAGCTACAGAAGCAAACTGTGAACAGTCTTGCACAAGAGGGTTGCTGTAATCCTCCAGCACTGCTGGAAGGGGGCAACTTGGAGGTTACTCTAGCTGCCTCTAGAGTTTCTGCTTGAAAAGGTATGAGCTCTGAAGAGTTACCAAAAGAAAACTACGTATCAGGGCAGCAACACACTAGCACCAGTATGAGGAACTCTCTGCTCAGTTTCAGGTATTTGCGAATGGTGAAACTTATATCAGTGTTATCTCACAAAGCACAAACGCCTAAATAAAGGCAAGTGCTTCTTTTCCATTGCCTTTTTTCCTGGTCCTTACTGTTCTTCCAGAGTGTTCACTCCTCTGCCCACACAGAAAACCCCCTCCTCAGCTGAGCACTGCACCTAGAGGGGTTGTGGGGCAGCTCTTAGATCCCAGCACCTCAAAACACTGCTGCCAACAGCTGTGAGAGGGAATGAGGGAAAAAAGGATGTCTGCCACCTCCTGATATTTCTCTTTCTTCTGTGCTTAGACCACAACCTCAGTGCTTTATCAATTCCTCATCTGCCCACTGCTGTATCAACATTTTGCATTACCAGCAGCTGCAGGAAGCACACGAGCTCACTGTTGTAACTCAGGCATCTTCTCCAAGCCAGAGCTGCTGCCTGGGCACTGCCAGTCCCTGTTCCAGCCCCCTCACCCTCCCAGCTCCAGGCACAGGAGCTGCCCGGCTGTTTCTGCACATGCAGTCTCCCCACACTGCCACCCTCCACACACAGCTGGTGACCAGCACTGCTGTGCCCACACCTCCTCCCTTTCATGCCCAAGCCAGCCCTACCTTTCCAGCATGGCAGTCTTGCACTTCTCTTCCTTCAGCTGCTCCTGGAGCTGCACAGCTTTTCCACAGGAAGGACGGAGAACAGGGTGCTTGGTGAGAGCTGTGGCAGAAGGTCTCTGCACCGGGTCAGGATGGATCATGAGCTAGGAGGCAAAGGAGCTCAGGGTTTAACACTCCCATTCCATGCCAGCTGCAAAAGCCACCACCCTGTCAAGGCTGCTGGCTCACCTTAAGGAGCTCAAGAAAGCGCTGGGGAAGCTTCTGGGGGATGGGTGGGACATTGCCTTTGCGGATGTGGTGCCACAGGGCCCCGTTGTGGGGCAGCGGTGCCGCGCCGGCCGCCAGAGCCACAGTGAGCGCCAGGGCAAAGATGTCTGCCTTGGGCAGGTAGCAGTATTGCTGCAGAGAGAAGAGGAAAGGGATCAGAAAGGAGCTGCTTGCTATGCTGAGCAAAGGTGGGTTGGGGTATGAGCTCCAGAAGAAACAGCCAAGCAAGTGTGTGTGTGTGCACGCGTGGCACTGCCTTCAGCACCCCCCGAGCTATTTTCTCCTCTGCAGGATGAAAGCACAGGCAGCACCGACACTAACAGCACGTTGGCTCTCACCCAGCCATGAAGAGCCACGTTGGGATCGCTGCAGCAGCTCCAGAGGATGGGCTAACAGATGTGCCTTCAGCCCTCAGCACAAGGCAGTGAGCCACCTATGTCCAGCTCAAACTGAAGACTGCATCTGATACACTGGCCTAACAGTTCCCAAATCCCCTTGCAGCACAGATACTGTCACTCAAATACCTGAACTGAACAACACATCCAGCCTGGTTGTTCAGTACTGATTCCCTTCTCATTTGCTGGCCAGAGTGACAAAACTGCAGTGAGTTTGAGAGCTGCATTGTGCCTCCCATCCCTCGCCACTCCTTGTTCAGCGTTTGTTTTACAAGGCATCTGTCTGGGTAAATATATTCCTCAGTAACCACATCCAGTAGTTTAATCTCAGCTGGATATGCCAATCTTCAAACTGATAACTGTTTTGTCCCACTGATCCCTCGAGAGGAATAGTTCCAATAATCCAATGATAGCTACTTGTGAAATATTTACGTATGAAGTATTTACATGATAAGACCCACACGGCTATTGTTCATGATAAAGTGCTAATTTCACAGATTCCACAGCCAGACCAGACAGAAGAACGAAGGAGATGAGGTGAGGAACAAGTTACACTAATGACTGCTCTGCAGTTGATCTCTCCCCACTTGTTCCCCCACCCTGTTCTCACCACTGCCCTGCTCTGGCTGTTGTACCTCTTGCAAAACCTCGTTGGCCAAAAACCGTCTGTCTCCTTCCTCCACCTGAGGGTTTGTTATGGATGTCACGTGTCCAAGGTCACCTGGGACAAAGAGCAAGCAACTGAAATGTAATGAAGTAAACTGAAGTCGTTCTCCAATAAAAGCCTGTGTTTTATATGCACCAACAAAGAAATACTGAGTAAGAGAGCAAGCCTGCTTCTGACTCAGGAATCTGCACTTGGAAACAAGCACATGAATTTTCTATGACTTGTTTTCTTAGGGAAATGAGTTCTGGTCTGTAATTGGAGCATTCATGACTATCCTGTCAGTTTTGTGTGCAAGTCTCTTCAGCTGCAGGACAGGGCAGTATCAAACAGTAATGGGCAGCCCTAATCTGAAGCCAGTTGTAAAGTAGGCTAAAACCTACCAATCTTGTACACCACACCAGGAGAGAATTCATCTTCACTGTCACTCTCCTCCTGCCCAGCAGGGCCTGAAACTGCCAGCTTGTGACAGATGAAGATATTACCTACAAGACAGAAAAGGTGATAGCAGTGGTCAGGCTGCAGCAGCCTGACACCTTCATAAAAATATCCCACCTGTCAAAATAGTCAAGCTTTGCAGCCAGAGAAACTGTGCAGCTTCTTCCCCCCCATTAGTCAGTTTTCTGCCCAGCTCGTGTATTCAGCACCACAGCTGGCACAGGACAGCTGTATCTTGTCTATAAGATGTCCCAGTGAAATCAGCTTTCCCCTCCCTCTGCCCTCTAAGCTAGAAACAATTTCAGCAGGAAAAAGGAGCTCCACTCTAAGAATATCAACGCTGTGGCAGCAGGGAGCACTGCCCTGGAGGTGACCATCCTGAGCTGCAGAGAGGAAACCTTGGTACTAATTTTGCAGGAACTTAATCCCTCAGGGTAGGTACACACACAAAAGTCAGGTGTTGTGCGACAAGAGAGCGGTAAATAAGGAAGTCCCCATCTGCACTGGCAGCCCTGCTTGATCCACCAGTATGAAGGTGATTCCCATGAGCCAGGATCACAAAGGTCATGAGACAGGAGTAAAATACTGTCAACTATCACAGAAGTACAGAAGTATTTAGAGCAGCAGCAGTGGCACAAATTGAAATAAAAATTAAAAAAACCCAAAAAATCAAAACACCATACACAAGACAAGGGCAAGGTCCTCCTTCCTTTGAAACACTATAATCAGTCCACTCAGGAGGATTTATTACAGGTCCTACCCCTGAGGGATCACTAGGGAAACCCTCCACAAAGGAGGAGGGCACTTACTAGGTTTGATATCCAGATGCACAAGGCCAGAGTTGTGGATGTACTTTAGTCCCATGGAGACTTGTAGCAATATTTCCTTCAGCTCTCCTTCCAGGAAATACTGCCCAAGCTTGGCATTTTCCAGCAGCACGTCTTGCAGACTCCCACCTAGGGGAACACAGCCAGTCTGAGAGCTGGCAGAGGTTTCATGGAGCAGCCTGTTTGACAGAGCTTAGCTGCCCAGAACCCTCGGAGGCTTGCTAGGGGCAAACCCCAACCACGCCAGCTCTGTGTGCTCTAGTGAGCAGCCCAGACATCACCCTTTGGCTTCAGCCTTGCCATTGCCCTGGAATGCTTGGCCTCCCGCTCCACATGGATGAAAAACTGCAGTTCTACCTCCAGACTACAGCTCTGCATCCCACCAGGAGGCCCACCTGTTAGTGATGTTAGTGCTGCTGCAAGTGGACAACAGAAAAATTAAGTGCTTCTGCTGGGCTTAGGTACAGAAAGAAGGTGTAGGAATGGTGGAATGAGGAAATTAAGTTCCCACTAGCAGATTTTTGAGTGAAAAGCCTAAGATTTGACACAGTTTTGTGGGTCGCCATCGAGACACTTTGGATATTTCAGAACTAGAGGCTATCATGGCCTCTCTCTCCATCAACCTAGTTTTCACCACTTTTCCTTTAGTCTCAGATGTTCATGCACCAGAACACGAGCAATACGCCAATGCTGCAGCAATGAGCACCACATTCCACAGTTGCCTCCACCCGATTTGAAAGCAATACTCCAAACAGCTATCACCTCTCATCATTGAGCCCCAAGACTACAGGTGCAGATGAAAGATGAGCTTTACGCATTTCTCTTCAGCTCCCCTGGTAGCTAAAGGTACCTTTCCCAATTTCTCTCAAGCAGTGGTATTGCCAAGGGCAAACTCAAGTAGGAAGTTACCACCCTGCCTGCAGCACCCCATTTACACTTTGCCTCATCATTTGCTCCATTCCTCTGCAGCTGTCAGCCCCTTTCTTCTTGTCAGGATGCAAGGTGCCTTCATCTCAGCCAGGCAGCCTCTCTTCCAGTCATTAGCACCTCCACTCAGAAGAGGTTCTTGTCAAGCAGCCTTAAGTCAGCTGCTCCTGAGTCACTCATACCAGGTGTTACCCAGACAGTCCCAGGCACAGCTCTCAGCACCAGCATGGGCAATGCTTTTCCAGGCCAGACAAAGCAGAGGAACAGTTTTCAAACCCCAGAAATAAGAGGGCATCCACTGCTTCTAAAACATTAGCCATTCAGAGCTTCATCTAAATATTACATGCCCTTACTGGATTCTCCATGGAAATGCAGTTTGCTTTCTTGTAAGCCAAAACAACCCATATATAAGTACAAAAGAAGGCAACTTGACCCATGCTGAGATCTCAGCCTTGAATGCTCTCCCAGCTCTCACCATTGCAGTGCTCGTTCTGGATAATCATGTGGTCGTCCTCTGCCCAGGCCGAGTAGTAGCGCACGACGTGGGGGTGGTGCCCCAGGACAGCATGGGCATAAACCTCGCGCAGTGCCAGCTGCCTGGGGGAGCACACACAGGAAAGGCAGAGCTGACAGGCTGCCAGAGGCTACTTGGCACCAGCACAGGAGCCCTGGTTTACAGCCTGAGAGTCCTAAACACCTCTGCCCCCCCACCCTTTCTCTTGGGGTTTGATGGACACACTGGCTCTCACAGCTGCTGAAGCAAAGCCTGCCCTCACTTAATGCACTGAGCAGCTGTTAAAGGAAATAATCACTGAGCAAGTCTTTTGGTAAAGAGGTAAAGGCAGCAGCAGCAGCTTCAAAGACTTTGCTTTAGCATACAGGACACCACAAACTGGTGTATATAGAGATGAGTAGTGCTGGCCATACAGCAAGGCAGGGACACAGCACAAACAAACTACTTGACAGTCACTGTAAAGAATCTGCCTGGACAGGCCCAAGGTGTTCAGGTGAGCCATCATCTCACTCTGCAATGCATATGACTTTCCTTTCTTAGACATTTACATCCCACAGTTGTACAGTGATGGTTTCTCCCACTCTCCCAACTGCTACTTGGAAGTGCAACAGCAGCCAATTGTTGTTCATGCCACCCATCAGTTACCTTTAGATCCACGTTCCCTGCTTCCCATCACACCACTCATGAACATGCCCACCATTTCAACTGGCAGTTTCCAGCAAGCACACTCACTCATCCGAGGATCCACCCAGAGGCCTTTTGGAGCGTTTGATGGCATAAACACATCCATCGAGGCGTTTGATGCACTTGTAGACAGAGCCAAACTCCCCCACACCAATTTTTTCTAGTTCCAGGAACTCCTTCTTGTAGCGGGAAACCATATTGCTGGCTTTCAGAGTGTATCTCTGCAAGGACACAAAAACAGCAAAGATAAATGGGAGCTGAAAGACTTAGTATCTGCCATAGTTTTAGAGATGTGCAACCCATGCTGTCACTGGGCACCCACACTGCTCCCTCTCTCATTCTGGATGTTCATCCAGGCACACGTGCAGGTGGGCAGGCAGCTCTTGAAACAAGAATTTCAATTCTTGAAATTACCTTCCACTTGTTGTGGCTTTTTTTCTGACCACTTAAAGGCCATTTTCCCTGGTTTGGCCAAATTGCAAGGCTGGCTGGTTGGTTTTATAAAATCAGAATTTGTTAGCCATGGAGGGAGAAATTGCAGCTAAGGAGAAATTTAGTCTAGTAGGCTGCCCATGCCTAAGCCTCTTGGGTTGCTGCCATCACATCCTTTCTCTTGGCAGCCTAGAGTAGCTCCTAGATCCACAGCTGATGAAGCTAGGCAGGGATGAACAGCAACAACAACACTGCATTGAAGTAACTGGCCATTCTGCATCAGTTCAGGCTCTCCAGGTCTGGTGCACCAGCTGTTGACTAATGGCAGATTAGCTGGTCCGGGTGTATTCGTTTGCATTCCCACTGCTGTCTCACTCGGAGATGCTTTTCCACAAAGGGCTGAAAACTGGCAGAACAGCTGGAACATCATTATTGCTACAGTAATGGCCACTGGGGATCCGGGAACTGCTGGTACTGCTCGCAGAGTGATGCCTACCGGCAGGGAAGATGAGTAAAGAAAAGATAAGCAGTGGAGTGCAAAGTGAACAAGAGTGGACCCAGTGATTTTTCTCCATCCTCCTGCGCCGCCCTTACAGAGACAGCAGCTCGTGCTGCACAGTGGTGTCCTCAGAAACCACCGCTGTGGTTGCTGTAGTTTATGGTACAGCAACTCAGAGGAGGAGGTTAGAGCTGATCCTCACAACAGTAAAATGTGGCTCACATGGAACAGCAGCTCTCCCCAGCAGGTTGCATTTCAGAAGGTGGCTGCATTTTACACAATCTTAAAAATCCTGGAAGTTAAAATACATCCCCATACACAATTTTATATCTGTATTACGTACTCAATCTAATTAATGCTCGAGCAGAATAGTATTTCAGTAAATCACAAGTTACTTGAGGCTTTCTTCTAGGTAAAACCATAATTGCGGTAGCCCTGGATGTTGCCTGGTAGCAGATTTGCTCTGCAGGTGTAGTTTTTCCATGGAGACCCTTTGCCTGCAATCCCAATCTTCTCGGCTAGAGGGTACCGTCATCCTTCCGTGAGCCCGGCTATTGCACGGTTACAAAGAACAATTCCACCTTTTCCAAGTTTGTCACCTCAAACAAATGTCAACTAAACGTTTAGCTTGGCGCTTTTCTGTCACAGGTGTTCATCCTCTGGCGTGGTGCCATAGTGTATACTCCAATAACAGAATAAATTCCATCAAACACCAAGCCTTTACAAGCATCTTACCCACTCGGGGGGAGGAAAATATCCAGACACTCACCTTTGTAGGCAGCTCCTGTTTAATCTGCCTTCCTGGACGAGGATCATTCCTACAACAGAAGATTGGGAAAGTCTGGTGTATCGTTTCAGTGCAGCAATCCAACCGGATTTGAAATTGAAACAGCTTTCAAAGGAACCCCCAAACTTGCTTCACAGCTTAATCATGCATTTTATAGAGTTGTTACACAAGTTTTTAGCTGAGGTCTTAAAGCCTGCAGTCCCAGGTTAGGAATTCTTTGTTTCCATTTAGAAAGCCTCCCCAAAGCAACTCAGTACTGCCCACAGAACAGAAGAGGACCGTCCAGAGGCATCATTCTCCTGGCCTCCTTAGCACGGGTGAAGCTGCAGCCACAGCGCTAAAGAGAGTTGTTACCTTTCTGAACAAAGGCAATGACTGATTTTTATTTATATTTCTGTTACCTTTATATGCCTGCTAACATTTGCTCTGCACCAATGCACACTACAGCAGTGAATGATTCATGGTTAGCAAATAACTCCAGATCCTGAACGTCTCCATGACTTGTCTCCTTCCAAGAGCCTGCTTTCAGCCTGTTACTTAAAAGTATCTCACTTACAGCTCTCCTCGGGTCTTCCGTTTGCCATTAGGAAGAAAGAGCATTTGCCGATAGGACTCAGGTGTGAAAGGGTTGATGTTGACATGAGAAGCTTGGGAAGAGTCGTCAGAGTCAGGACGAGGAGTAAGCCTCAGGTGTCGGAAGCCTTTGGGTGGGACCTTTGTTGCAGATGCAGGAAAACCTGTCTTGGATAAAAGGCTCTGTATTCAGAGAAAAGAAAAAAAAGAAAGCGTGGTGAATAAAACAGCAAAATTTTTTTCATTGCTGCTTTGTCAGAATAAAATTCTTGTTCTTCTGTAAGTCAAGGAGAACTCAGCTCCCTTCCTTGGAATAGCTGAATCATTAAACCCCTGTTTATCCCTAGTTGAGTCCCCACAGTTTTCATTTTCCACAAAGCTTTTCATTCTTTGTTAAGCCCTTTCATGTTCTATTCCCTGTTCACCCGGGAGAGGGCTGCAGAGCCATTTTGGCAGGCACAGTCCTCAGGAGGAGCCAGCTGCTCCTCTTTCCCTCCCACAGAGAGGCAGAAATTGCATCATATGTTGCATTACCATTAAGACCTAGTTCTGCCGGGCATGGACAGTTGCATCACTTTGGTCAGGACAGGTTTGTCAGGAGAGGAGCTGGAAGTTTCCTTGCGCTTCCTCAGCAATAAGAAGTATTAGGATAGGGGAAGTTGCTAGAAAATTTTTTAATATGGCTACTGGCAAAGCAACCAGAACCCATTTCTGCTCCTGAAGAAAAACCAGAGTTTCAGAAATTTAAGTTCAGAAAGAACCTCTGGATCTTGTAGTCCCCCCAGCCACAGAATACAGGCCATTGTGTTCCACCTGCTAGTCCAGAACCCTGGGCCATGGAAAGCATAGACACCAGTCTTGAGCTGAAGACAAAAACCTGCTCACTCTGATTTGACTTATTTGGTAGCCATCAGCTTTTTAAAAATATAAATTTAGTTCTGACTTGTTTCAGCTTCAAGAGAGCAGTGCAAGGTCTAAAGAGTTATTTAACATACTGTTTTCTTCTAGTTAAAAGCCCTTTGAGAACACAGAAGTCTCCCTGTTGAAGTTTGAGGTAATCTTGTATCTTTTCAATCCAGCAGTGGTCTCACTGTTAGGATCCTGCAGCCACATCTCATGGCTCTGGTGCTCCTCTGCCTGCAGTTTTAGATGTGGCTCTGCTGTCTCACCCTTTCTATCACTTTCAAATGTTTCAAGGCCAATGTTTCCAGCCTTGTCTACAAGCAGATTTAGGCCCTTTTGAGCCCATCTTTTGCATCATGCTTGGAAAACAAGACCTTTACCCCAGGAGAGAAAGGAAAGGGAATTGTTAATTTTATGCAATTGCTGCTTAAAGGGTACAACATGGCAAACTACAAGCAGCATGTTTCAAATCATCCAGCCACCATTTTATCTACACAATGCACACGCTGAAGGCACCCTTCACTACCAGCAGCCCCTCTGGTGTGGAAAAGATTTTTATAGACCTCTGTCATGGTTTAACCCCAGCCAGCAACAAAGCCCTCTGCTTGTGAGCTCTTCGCTCACAACTACGATCCCTTCCCCAGTGGGATGGGCAGGAGAAATGGGGGGGGGGAGGAGGTAAAACCTGTGGGTTGGGAAAAGAACAACTTAATGATTAAAATAAAATATAATAATTATTACTGAGATGAAAAGAGACAATAAAAAGAGAGAAATAAACCCTGAGACAGACAAGTGATTCACAGTTGCTTACCACCTGCTCACTGATGTCCAGCCCATCCCTGACCCCTAATCAGCCCCTCCTGGCTAATTTCCCTCTGCTCATATATTGAGTATGCCATTCTGTGGTATGAAATCACCTCTGCTTTGTTCCTGGCTGTGGTGCCACACAGCTTCTCGTGCTTCTGCTCACTGGCAAGAAACCGAAAAGCCCTTGACTTTGGGTAAACACCACTCAGCAACAACCTGATTTCAGCAACACTGTCTTTATGCTAAACCCAAACCCCACATTGCAGTACCTGTTACTAGGGAGAAAGTTAACTCCAGCCAAAAGCAGGACAACTATCACCTATGTTAAAGTGAGATTTAGGGAGATTTCTCATAAAGGGTCACTGCAGGAAATTTTTGGAGCAATGCCCTTTAGACTAGAGAGTGTCAGGCCATTCCTCAGGAAATATTGCCACACAGTTGATCATATAAGGCCAGAGCATCATCCTTCTCTCCACATAATCAGGTTTCTGGAGGAGAACAGACCTCAAATCCTAGCTCAGAAGCATTAAAGGACTGAACTTCTGTGGACCACTTAAGCAAAGGAGCAAAAAGTCCATCAGTAGAGCAGGAACATTGAGAGAAGGCCAACAGCTACGCTTCACTGCGGGGCTGGACTGCTTGGAGCCATGCACACACCAGAAATCATCTGGGAACAGAAAAGCTGGTGCCAAGTCTCCGCCTGTGCTTCCTCAGGACAAAAAGCAGCTGGATTTTACTCTCTCCAAGAAGTTTCACATAGAACAGGGGCTGGGATCATTCCCCCCAAGGAAGTGGCTCAGTAGCTAAGTCGCATTTTGGGACAGTGACACGGGTGAAGAGAGGCTAACATCCCTCCACAAGCACTCAGTGGTTTGCTACCCCTTCTATAGGGGATTTACTACCTTCAAATTCCTCAAATTCACTGAGCAACTGCTTCACACAAAAAGCAAACTGTGGCGCCAAACAACAAGCTGCTTGGAGGTGATCCAGACAAAGCACACAGCCACAACACCATTTCCAACTTCCAAGACAAAACCCACTTGCATCCAAAAATGTGCTGAACAGAGCAGCAAGTGCAGCTGCCCATCTCCAGGCCCCCTAGAACAATGAGCTTCTTGAAGGGAGATGCATTTATCTCCTACAGAGGTGCTACAGACCTGCCATTCATTACCTTAGGAGTGTGTGGGGTGTCACAGAGCTGCAGCTTTTTCCATGTGATGTGCAGCGGTGTCTCAGGTTTGCTCCAGCTCTTGCTCACAGTTGGGGAAGACTTCAGGGTGGGACTCACCCAGGCTTTTGTCCTGCTCAGGAAAATCTCACTAAGCTTTCTCTGGGGGGTTGCTGGCAGAGGACTGCTCTCTTGCCATTTCTGGGACTCTGAGCTTCTGGGGGGGCTCAGGCTCAGAGAGTCCTCCTCGTTTACACTTCTGTCTTCACTCTCTTCACCACAGCTGGAAAAGTCCAGGCGCTGAATGAATTCGTTGTTGTTGTCCCAGTCATCCATGTTACCATACATGAAACAGAACAGGTAGAGCTGATGCTGGCGTGCTTTGTTAGAAGGACAGAGGGAGAGAAAGACAGCATTATTTACAGATAAGCTCTCTTCTTCCTTGCTTCACCAAGGACATCAGCACTACTGACCACACTCCCCAATCCCACGTACACAGAAACCTGGGGGGTCATTAAACAGCACTGGTTAACAAAGAAAACGTCAGAGTTACCAAGTACATTCAGCTACTGCTCATGTAACAACAGATTTTGCTTTTGGCCTTATGGGCATGAGTCAGCTACAACTCAAGCCGCTGCCTTTCTCAGTAAAGTTTCCAAGACAACTTCTCCATCCACCAATACATCCACTCCTGTCATCACTCAAGGAAGCCACATCCTAAAAAATAACACACACAGCCTCCCCTCCTTCTTTTCTGCATTAAGTTTCTCAACCAGAGAGAAGAAAAAATAAGAAATCCCATGCTACATACAGCTGTAAAAGCAGAGGGTGCCCCAAGAAGTTACCAGATGCCCCAGAGACAGCCTCTTCCCTGCCCCGGACCATTTATAACCACCCCACACCTGAGCCAATGCTAATGGTTAACAGCTGGAGCTTGGCAACACCCATCCACGGCTGCCGGGTGGATGAGGAGTTCTCAGTGGGTGTGGATTTGCGGTGCCAACAACGACCTCTGCAGGGAGCCAAGATTCCCTCCGAGTCTGGGTCATCTCCCTGCTTCTGCACGCTTGTCCCTTCTCCTGGGGCCTGTCAGGGGGTGATGTTTGCTGACAGCCAGTCTGCTCCATAATCCCATCAGGGATCCAGTCTTTGTGGGCTTTACTTGTACAAGGTCTTTGTCTTGTGGTGATGGGGCCCTGTTTTTCCTTCTTTAAATCTGAATTTCACTTCCTGCATTTAGACATGCGTTAGTTTGGGCAAGCACTGTGGCCTGCATGGAGAGGTCAGTAACCTGACTGATAGCATATACATTTAGGAATGTATCATTTATAAGACTTCAGGAGAGAGTTAGGAGCACCTGAATGTCAAATAAATGATGATGGTGGGGACTTTCTACCTGGCTCCCAGAGTCACTTTAAGATTGACGCTTATAAAGCTGTGATAAATCTGCAACTTGATTTTCAGCAAGTGACTCGTGTCTCCTCTTTATCTCTTGATATCTCTTGTATTTTAAATAAAACCATCTTTTTAAGGGTTATATGTAAAATTACCACAAGTTTGTGTGTGCAGAAATGCCTTTGTTATATGAGGCCAACCAAATTATCCCAAAAATCCAAGCAGAAAATAAACCTTTTGCCATTATCCATCTGCTTTAATGACCCTCCAAAGCTGCATCGCCACAGGGCTGTGCTCACAACACCCGGAGTGTTGGGAAGAAATAAACAGGGCAGTCTGCACAAATTCCTTGGATCCAGGAGCATTTCAGAAACATTCCCAAGGGTAGAATTAGCGACTCAAGCCCTCACTGGGTGAGGATCTCGGACAGGTCCAGCAACACGAGGTGCTCCAGCAGGTTTTCTCCTGAGAGAGCAGCACCTGCTTTCCTTTGCACCCATCAAGGGCAGTTCCCACCGGAGCACACAGGGCCATGCTGGTCTGAGGTCTCTGTGCTCTCCTAATCCATTCCTCAAATGTAAAGTATGGCCACATGGGCCGCTGAAGCTCCTTCCTTCAGACCAGTTTTCAACCCCACCTTAAACAACTTTTAAATTGTTTTTTCTTTTTTTTTCCCCCTCAGGATTTAGAGGCAGTATCCATTTTTCTAAGGAGGGATGTGATATGTAAAGGAGAAAAGTTGGACCTGCTGTGTAAAGAAGGCCCAGCTTGCATCTTAAAAATAAAAGCCACCACATTTTCATTTACATTTTTCCTGACTGTTCAAAGACCTGATGACAATTTCCTGAGCCCTCAGCTGGAGGGAAAAGGTGTTCCTTGTCTTTTGAAGTAGAATTTTTATTTCTAAAAGGGTAATATTATCTCCCAGCCTAGATCTTTTCAATTTTGGTGAAATAATAAACTGGTGGGCCTGCACTGCCGAGGGGACCAGGAAGGGTTCTGCACCACAAATAGAATAAAAATGAAGGAATTCTTGTTTGGGATTTGCTTCCTGCCTACATTGCTGGGGGACAGACATTTGACATTTGTAGCAGCACCACTGTGGAGATGAAGAGAGAAACAAGCTGTCACTCCAGCATCACCAACATGCAAAAATATACTCATCCAAATGAAGGTTGGCACTGTCTATATGGTAAAAGCAAAGCATGTGGCCAAGTATTTGCAGAATCTGGCTCTTTTTTACACAGTAACAAAATATTGTGCAGGGTTTGTTTAGTTTTTTCTTTACCACTCACCTTCTACAAAAAACTCCATCTGCCAAACACCACCTACTCTGGTCTATAGCTCTGAAAAGTAAACTTGTGCCTGGGCTTCATGAAACAAAATGCCCACTCAGTGCTGGAGCTGTCTGAAATGAAGCTCACAGCAAATGGATGCTAATGTTACCATAAAAAAAAAAAAAAAAAAAAAAAGAAAAAAAGAAAAAACCCAAACCCCAGTGCTGAGGAAACTGGATGATGGGTTTCTTAATGGGGTATTGAACACTCAGAACTGCTCAACAGGAAAAAAGTTAGACAATTAAGGCTTTTATGACAATATCTTCCTTTTAATTGTGGCCTGCTTAATTGGGTAATTCAATTAATCAGAAAGACCTAGGGAACCAAATTAATCCTAATGACACTTAATGACATTGGTGGCAGCATAAGGAGGACGGTAATTACAAAAAAGTTGGCTGCCTGTAGATGCCTTGGTCACGCATGTGTCCCCACTTTCAATCTGAAGCTGGTTCTGCTTGTACCTCCCAAAAATTGTTTCACATCCTCCTGTAGCACATACGTACGTGGATATATATTTATGTATATATGAACATACATATACACAAATACCAGGATATACTGGATCAGCATCCCTGATCCTTCAGATTTGGGGCTCGCAGCTTCCCCCACATCCATTTGGGGGGGATGCGACCCTGCCCCGTTGCCGGCCCTGAGGCTGCTCTGCCCAATTCCCGTGACTTTCCCAGCAGGATGGGAAAAGGCTGGGGGGCAGCTGCCCGGCTCTGGGCTCACAGCCGGGGATGGGGACGGAAGGCACGAGGAGGTGAAGCATGGGCGGGCGGACTGCCCCCAGCCCCGCGCTCCTCCGGGAGCGGGCACCGCGGAGCTCCGAGCCGGCAGCTCCGAGCCGAGAGCTCCGAGCCGGCAGCTCCGAGCCGA
>VYZT01040167.1:102710-141521 GCA_013400735.1 Pomatostomus ruficeps
CGAGGCGGAGGAGGACCAGATCGTGGCCGTCTTCGTGGTCACCTTCGACCCCCGCACGGGTGAGCGGCGCCGGGGCCGGGCGGGCCGGGGCGCGGGGCCGGGCCTGGGGCTCCCGGTGCCGCAGGAGTAAAGATGGATGCGGCCGGGACTGGGCATCCCTTGGGGACCGCTCCCCCCGCATCCTGCCTCCCGGGGACCGCTCCTCCCGCCGCGCTGGGGCAACGCCGCCGGAGCCCGCGGAGAGCGGCCGGAGGGAGCCGGGCTGCCCGCTGCCCCCCGGGGACCGCGGCTCCACTGCTCGGCTGCCGCTGGCGGGACCGGGGCCGTGGGCACGGAGCACAAGGGCGATCGCGTTTGGGCTCCATCCCGCCGAGAAGAAGTTCGGGCGGGAGGAAGGCGCCTGGTGCCGCTCCGAGGAGAGGGATGGATGTACCTCTGCCCCGCGGCGCTCACGCCACGGAGAGTTTCCGGACGGCGCTGGGGCACCCCCCGTGCCCTGCACAGACTGAGGCCGAGCCTCTGCCCGGCGCTGCCTGGAGGGCACCAACCTGTTAGCAGCATCTTGAGAGCATCCTTCTGTCGCCGTGCAGTGGCGCAGACCTGCCCGCAGCTATCGGTGATGGATGGCGTTTGTGGCAGGCGTAAATCCGGCAGCCTCGCAGGGCATGATCACCAGCAGCAGCAGCAGCAGCAGCTCGGCTGCGTATTTGTTGGTGACCAGTGAGTTCAGAGGCTGGCCTCTGGTGGGATCTCTGGGACTTAGTGCTTTGAAGGAGTACTGTGGTCCAGGAAGGCAGAGGAGAGGGGCAAGGGAGTGTATTTTCCATTTTTTACTGACATATCCATCTCTCTCAGTGCTCTTAGACTGTGGTGTTGTATCACTTCTTTTACTGAGAGACGTTATTAATTTCAAATCTGCAAATCAGCATTCCAGAATATGCCTTAAACTTCGTTTTCCTAGTCCTGCTGCTCCAATAGTATCCATAAAACAGGATGTTAGGACACAGATAGGAAGTCAGCACCCGCCTTGCACCTCTGAATGCAGGTACTACTGTGCACAGGGGTCTGATGTCCTGGGACACATTGTTGGGTCTTTTGACATCCAGGCACCAACCTGGGGTGCCAACGTAAGAGACAGAGATTCAGGAGCCCATTAGCCTCCAGATGTGAGAGCTAGCTTCTTTCCTCTCTAGACAGGCACTTCCTTACCAAATCCATAGCAAAATGACTAGAGACAGGAAAGAGGCTGCTGTGTCCGAAAACACCCAAGGGCTTTTGAGAAGTGCACCAGAGAGAAGGGCCTTCAGCCCAGAGGTCAGAGGCTCTTCACTCATAAAAATCTGAAATGAGATTGGATGTCATCTCTCCACCAGGAGATGGAAAAGGGAGGTGTTTCTCCTAAGTATCCAAAACACAAAAGAGTCTGGATGACTGCAGCAACAGCAGGTTGTCTTCCAATCCGACAGCATATGCCTTCTATGAAAGGGTGAGATTTCCTTAGTTGGCAGAAAGCTGAGCTTTTTCAGGAGTTTGCTTGAACCAGCTGTTGCTCTGAATGAAGTCCAGGGAAAGTTGGGCAACAGCTCTTCTCACATCTGATGTGCAGTTAATGCTGGTTGCCATCAGCCTTGGAGTCGTCTGTCCAGGAAGATTCAGCCTCCTGCTGCTGCCCAGCACGGATGATGAATGCATGGAGCATGATAGGACTGTGAGCAACATGCCATCAAATGTCAGCTTTAAAGCTGGGGAGCAGAGTGCCCTACGGAGGATGTGGGCTTGGGAAAAGATCATGGAGTTGCAGTGGTGTGAACTTGCTGGGGTCAAAAAGAGAATCTGAGAATTACTGGTCAACTACATCAGAAGGACTTCTGTAATGTTTGTGAGGGTGTCTGGTCCTTGTGTATGATTTAAAGGAAATCATCATTTAATGTCTGAGCTGGAAACCTGCTCAGACACTAAATGATCCTGCCCAGGAGAGGAGGGGCAGAGCTCCTTTGGCAGCTTGCTGAGGCATAGGAGCAGCCGAATTTCTGGTGGTGGCTGGGCAGGTGGTTGTGCCAGGTGGTGTCTGCTCAACTGCGGGCAAGAGAGGTGTTACTGTAGAAGGGTGAAATGGTGACTATGGTAATAAAGAACGTAACAGCTTCCCTCCTAAATTTAGAAGGGCTGGAAGCAGACAAGCTCAGTGTGCAGCAGTTGTGTGTGACGAGTTTACACAGGGAGGTTACGGGGTTGCCAGGTCACTGTTCCAGTTCCAGCGTGCCTGTGACTGTCAGTGCTTGTGTGAGCGATTGACGTAAGAGCCAGAGCAGCCTCTGGAGGAGTGCTGCTGTCCTCACGTCCGGCACGGTGAGTTTCAGAAGGAGCTCTGTTCCCTGCTGTTGTGGGGCAGCTGATAACAGCCACCTTTGTGGAGGTCCCACACAAGCTTTTAACTTAAAGGGTCTGTAAGTAATGGAGAGAGACATGGAGGGAAGAGAGGGCAGTAATGTGTTTTGCACCAGTGAACATGCAAATATTCTGTTTTTCAGTCCCACATTTCTTCCGTGCAGGAAATGGAGCAAGTGTGATGTTTAGGTTACACTTTATGCTCCTCCTGTCCTGGCACAACAGGGTAGCATTGCACAGCTGGGGACCCTAAAGCCCTTCGGAAACATCTAATAGTGAGGAGGGCCAGGTGATGACCCCCCAAATGCTGGTGCCAGTATCTTCATGTGAGGATGTGAAAATCCAGTGGAAAGAAAACACAAGGGAAAGAGGAAGAACACCCTTAACTTTGCACACCAGAACGTGAGTGCTGGCTCAGCCCTGACCTGAAGGTGGGAGGTAGCTTCCAGGAGATCAGATCTGCAGATCTGACTCTCAGTGAAATCACTAGCCTGCTCTCTGCTGCGGGGGGACTCTCCTGTGTGCACGAGAGCTGCTTTCTCCATGGGGAAGGGCAATGCTTCCTGTTTTTCTACAGCACTGCTCCCTCCTCCCTCTGGTTTCTCGGGCAGGCTGGCAGGCGTATCGCATCTGGGTGAAGTCTCTCCTTTGTTTGCTCTCCTGTTTCGCCAGACCGACTTTCCTACTTTTTTTATCTCCGTGCTTGTTCTCTGACTGCCACGTCACTCGTGTGTTCACAGGGCAAGGTGGCATGAGGAACAGCCAGGAGCACAGGTGCAGGTTGCTCCTGACAGATCCCAGGAAAAAAAAAATAGCTGTGTGATATGTGAGCTGGTTTTGAGGTCATATGTAGGGTAAAGATCTGTTTTGAGGCATCCTTATTGCTGCTGCAGAACAGGCGTTTGAGCCATGTCCGCTTCAACACCTCTGTGGGGGTTGTGAAACCTGACAGTGTTTGTGACTAAACTGAGGAAAGCCAGTTTCCCTTTGCCCTTGGTGGCACTCTTGCATATTGACCTGTTAATCTATAGCTAATGACCAATAAGGGATCCTTTGTGGGGCAAGGCTTAAAAGTACATTTGGCCTTAACCACAATTTCATGGTTATGAGGCAACAGTCTCCGGAGTTGACTTCCTCACTCTTTCAAGGAAGGCTCTTGTGCCTTTAAAAAGCAAGCCAAGCAGGCGCACACAACGCCAAACAACAAAAGCCACATCTCTGTATAATCCGCAGGCCCTCCAGGGGAGTCCGGGCTACCATGATGTCAGCGGCTCTCCCTGCCAGCCTTTCACAGCCTCAGAGGCCGAGGCGCTGCACAGCAGAGCTCTGTGCCCTCGCCTGTGCCTGCCCAGGGCTGTGCTGGGGTCACACGGTGCAGCTCTGCGGGACAGCTCTGCTTGTGCCCTGCAAGCCTCTGCTGGATGCAAAACTTCTCCTGTTGCCATGCCTGACGCTGTTGGGGTTTTTTTTTTTGAAGTCCTTGCCAGGCAGGGCTGGGGGAGGTCTACTGAATACAGCATCTATGTGAGAAGAAAAATAGCCTATTTAAATGTCAGTAGCTAAGCCCCGTTCCTGTGCAGGAATATACTTGTGCAGTATGAGTAATGAGACAAAAGACAGGCTTCAGAAATGAGGCCTCAGACTGAAATATCTCCAGGAGCCTTGGCTGAGTGTAAGGACCTTCCAAATGTATGCTGTCCATGCAAGCACAGCTGGGATGCTCACCCCAAAGGGCAGGGAAAGGAGTGAACCAGTAGGAAGCACCTTTGTGCTGCACCCGCCATGGCATTATCCTGAAGAATGTTTGTTTCCCTCGTTTTTGAAACTAAGCCAAACTATGGCTTCAAATGCTGTGGGCAGACTGACAGAGGACAGGAACTCGGGGGGTGAATCTGGAGCACGGCCCAGTGCAGTGGGAATGTCCAGGTGAGCCGGCTGGGCTCTGAAGTGCTGGCATGGGAAAGCATGAGAAGTCACCCCTTTTTTTGTCCATGGTGAACTTGTTGGACTTGATTTGCCTTGGGGACATTTTGTGACTTCTCTGATATCATCTGTTCCGGGATCAGGCTCCTCAGGTGGCCTTTTCCTCCAAAGAACTGCATGCGTGCTGGCTGGGTTGGCAGGTGACAGGTGTTTGCTGGTCTTGATCTAGCTTGTAATTGACGGGGTTTTTTGTTGGTTATTCTAGCACACACAAACACATTGCAGTACTCGGATCACCTCAGCCTCCACGTAAAGCTTCAGCTCACTCCTCCTATCCTAGAGAAAATAGGAGAGATTTCAAGGAAAGAAGTGATGACTTGGATGGTGGCTTAGGGGTTTCTGTTTGGCTAGGCCTGCCAAGCACAACCAGGGGATAATAGTGGTGGTGGTGTGAGCTATCCCAGAAACTCATCCTGCAGAGCAATAGTCTGTCCGCTGGTTCTTTCTCTCGGATGGATACCGGTGTGGAGCAAAGCTTATCCACTGTCAGGTAAAATTGTAGCTGCTCTGTGATGAAGCTTATCAAGTGTAAACCCACAAAATTGCACTAGCTTTAGAAGTGGCCCCAAATGTCCCGCAAATGTCTGTGTGTCATGCTACAAGTAACATTTGCAAGAAATGTGTGGAGTATTGCGTGTCGCCTACTGCCTGTGACAATTTAGGAGTTCAGGAGTTGTGTTAGGGCACTGTTACTGGTGTCCCAGTGTTAGAAAAGTGACAACTTGCTGTTGATGGTGTGTGCGTTTTAGAAACGTGTACTGCATTCAAGCTTACCCAAATTAATTTGCTTCTCTGCAGGCAACATGGTGGAATGGTGTTTACCCCAAGATATAGATTTGGAAGGTGTGGAGTTCAAATCCATGGCAAGTGGGTCCCACAAAATCCAGTCAGATTTCATGTGAGTACGTCCGAGCTGTGTTACTAATTCCTTGCTTAGCTGTGCATCTACACTGCCAGTTCTTACTTCAGAACGTGCAGGAAAAATACCATCTAGGAAAGGTCCTGCAGAAACCTGCCTGCTAAACTGCTTCTAGCTGAGCCAAGGATACTTTTCAGATACTGTCAGTGTCAATAAGTACCAGCGAGCTGCAGGGATCTGCTGTATGACCACTCTGCCTGTGAAGGCCAGCTGGGGAATGGGGCAGGCCAGCTTCTCACTGGTGTGCAAATTTTAATGTGTGCAGGGCAAATGATCTGCACTGCCACTACTGGGACTGTCAGCAGAGGCCTAGGGCGAGGGGGAAGGAATGGCAGAACTGAAACAGGAAGGGTTTTGCAGGAACAGGACTTGGAAAAATGTTCTTAACTCTGCCAGGGCTTCTGGTTCCTTTAAATGTTCTTACAGACAGGTCTTGCTCACTTTCTTCTCTGCTGGCTCCTTCAGTGGAAACACCTAAGAGGAATTTTCTGCATTCTGCTAACCCAATGTTGCAATGCAGCAGTGTTTTGCAATGAACTGCAGTGTCACAATTCCTTTTGCTCAGGAATAACAGTTACTGTCTTAAAGGCATGTGAACTGAACCCATGCAGTCAATCAGAGTGTGCTTCAGCATGCTAGCACCCAAAGTATGACCAGGTAGCTGGACTGTGCTCAGAACTGCATTCATTGCAGCCTTCTTCCTTGGAGGAAGGGCTCTGCACTGACTGAATCCTGCATTCTGTTGGTCTTCCTTCCAAGTTATTTATTCACTTGCACTCCTTACCGGCCTGTGGCATGGCTGGTAAGAGCTGGTGGGAGCTCCTGGGAACTCTTACCTTAAATATTCTGTCTTGTTACTGAGATGACTGGGGCACCCAAGGCCTGCCCTCAGCCCTTCAGCTGGCAGGGTGGGATTTCAGGGAGCTCCTTACGGAAGAAACTGTGTTCCCAAATCAGTATTTTTAACATTAACCCTTCTGCCAAACCTTTGTCTCCAGTTATTTCCGGAAGGGGCTCTGTTTTGGCCTGGCCTGCTTTGCCAACATGCCCGTGGAGAGTGAGTTGGAGCGTGGTGCCCGCATGAAGTCTGTGGGCATTCTCTCTCCTTCCTACACCCTGCTGTACAGGTACATGCACTTCCTGGAGAACCAGGTCAGGTAAGTTCCCTTGGGAGTGAGACTGACCATTCCCCACCTGGGAGAGGCAATGTTGCTGCCGTGGAGAGCAGTTTTAGGCAAGTGAGAATTCAGCAACAGTGCTGTGCTGTAATTTCCTTGTCTGGCTATTTCTCCAGAAAGTGTTACAGGTCCACAATGTGAAGGAGACAAGGAACTGATTAGCAGCAGTCTGTTCCTTCCTGACAAGCTAGTTAAGTGCTACCCAAACCCTGTGTATTGTAGGCTGACGTAAGTGTCACAGGGAGAGCTGAGAGGATGAGAAGTTCTCCTTTTTCTCATTCTGAAAACCATTTTACTAGGGGCTTACAAAAGGCTTCTAACTGTGTAACAGTGATCCTGGCTAGCTGTGTGCTTCAGCTGTGTGCTTGAGCTGTGTTGAGTGGATCTAGCAGGGAAAATGGTGAAAAAGACCCAAACCTGTTCCTACCTGAGAGTATTTAAAACAGGTCAGTACTGTGCACACCCAGGTGGCTGCCTTTGTCAGCCCTGTGCGTGTTCTCTGGCTGCCCTGGTAGTCCTGACCTTCTTCAGCCCTCCTGGATGAGTCTGTGCAGCTGAGGCACCCAGGATTCCTTTTAGCTGGGGGAGCAGGTGTTTGCTGGGGGCAAGGCACTACACAAATAGTCTGGAGACACCACAGATCTCCCCTCTTTCCCTTTCTTTTCCAGACACCAGCTGGAGATGCCAGGACACTACTCCCATCTAGAGGCATTCTATGATGACAAGAAAGGAGTTCTCCCTGACAGCAAGGGCACCCCCAGCTCTCAGCAACCTGTCCACTGGCTGCCTTCCATCCACAGATACATGTACCCCGAGATGAAGGTGAGGCAGGTGCCTGAGGCCTGCAGCAATGGGCAGAGGGCTGCTGCTCCTTGCTGGTGCCTCACACTCCTTTATGTAAGCAGTCACTCCCGTGCTTTATAGGCTGCTTGAGATAAGATTTTGTTACTTGGACTGTTGCTGGTCTTGCTCCCACATTTAGACTTAGCATCTGTGGCCGTGTCCCTGCTTCACCTCTGAGCCATTTCCTTCCCTTTCACTCCACCTGCAGATCACACACCCTGCTGGCTGCATGTCTCAGTTCATCAAATTCTTCGGCGAGCAGATCCTTGTCCTCTGGAAGTTTGCCCTGCTGCGCAAGCGCATCCTGATATTTTCACCGCCCCCGGTCGGAGTTGTCTGCTATAGAGGTATGTTTCCAGGGACACTGCAGAGCTCTGAGCTAGTAGGCCGAAGCACTGCAGAAATGCCTGGGAGGGGACAGATGCCATGCAGGTCTTCAAAATCCATTGTGACCATTCCTCGTGAAGGTACCACTCACTCTGCATTTACATGTTTCCTGTCAAATGCTTTTCTTCAGGCCTCGTGAGTAAGGACACATCTGGCACTGTCAAACACAGTTCCTGTCAGCGCAGCACAGGGAGAGCACTGACTGAATTCACATGTGGGATTCCTGTGGGAGAACTGATTATTTCCTATGCAAAACAGGACGGCATCGCTGGAGAAGTTCTGGTGTTCAAGGGCATCTCAGAGCTCTGGCCACTGTTTTCATAGAGGCGTGTGGGAGAACCGGGCAAGTGGGGTTCAGAGTGCCCTTGAGGGAAACCAAAAGCATCTCAGGATGTACTTCTCTTGTCCACAGTGTACTGCTGCTGCTGCCTTGCAAATGTTTCTCTGCCTGGTCTTGGAGGAACTGTCCCAGAGTCCAAACCATTCTTCTATGTGAATGTGGCAGACATAGAAATGCTGGAGACAGAAGTGTCATACGTGGCCTGTAAGTATGATGGATAAGGCGTGATGGTTTTAGCTTCAGGCTGCAAAATGCCTCGAGACACCAAACTGTGGAATAGAACTGATGAGAAATGGGTTGTGCATGGAATGACTGACTGAAAGCAGGAGAGAACAGTTGGTCTGCTGGGAAAGCAACAAGCTGCTCTGAAAATCTTCTCCCATTTTGGCAGGTACAACAGAAAAGATCTTTGAGCAGAAACGGGATCTCTATGATGTCTACGTGGACAACCAGAATGTGAGGACGCATCATGAGCATCTGCAGCCACTCCTGAAAATTAACAATGCTGACAAGGAGAAGTACCGACGGCTCAATGACCAAAGGTAATCACAGACATCTGAGTGGTCCTGACAGGAGATGTGGGATAAAGAGGACACTGCTCCTTTGTACTTCCCCCTTGTCATATTTTCAAAATATCCCCCTGGTTCAGCTCATCTCTCGAAGATTCTGGTCGTCTCATAATGCTTTGGGATTCACAGTAGGTATGTGCAATTAACCTGTCTCCCTTCTCTCAGGCAGATGTTAATGTATTCTCAAGAAGTGGGTGAGGATTGCAGCTCCTGTGAAGAGGACCTTTTCATTTTGTGAGTGGCTACCTCTAATACTTAGTTGAACAGTGTTAGTTTTAGAGAGCCCCCTGCGCTGGCTTCGTGTTGCGCTGGTTTGGCATATTACGAAACATCCCATTGTGAGCTTTCTTCCTCTAGGGTTCCAAAACCAGACTGGCTCTTCCGCATCAGATCATCTTCCTTTCATTTTAAGAACCCAAAATGTAGCATCCACTGGGGTCTCTTACATGCCGGGAGGGAGAAGTGAATTTTAAAAACACAATTAAGAGATGTAAGAATGCTCTACCATTTTTGAACACATAAGCACTATAGTATTTGTCTTGCCATAACATTTGGCTCTGGAAAGGACAGTGTTCGTGGGAAGCAGGCACTGTACCATGCTGGGGGTGGTACATGTGGAGATAAGATGTGAAGGATTGGCCCACTGATGTGGCTGACTTCATACAAACAGAGGAACCAAAATTGGGTGTAGGGGGGAGGTACAGAATTAGACAAAACCCACGTCTACCACCACTGAAGCTCTCCATTGCCTGTTGCTATTCTCACTCTGCAGCAGGTGAGAAGTAATGGGATGAAACTGTGTGAAGGGCTGTCGGGGCAGAGCTCTGATTGCTGAGCTTCACAGGTGTAGCCAGAGCTGTCTCTGAAGAGCTTTGCGTGTTTCTAGGAGAGCAGCAGGTAACAAGCAGCTCTCACTGGTGTGTTCTGCACCAGCAATGATAATTCATTTACCCACTGGCTTATCAGAGGGGTGACAACACTGTTTCCTCCTTTGCATCACGGGAGCTGTAGGTGGGATGTGGTCACCAAGCACACTTGAGCTGATAACGTGGCTGCTTTTGTGGGAAATGCCTCGCACAGCCCAGCCAGACGGGAGCACCACTGCCAGTTACAAGTTCCTGCTTTATCTCTGTTTGTTCTGGGTCATCCGTAGGGTGAACGGAAAAGTACTGCAGCGTCACCTAACGAGATGGGATCTCAGGTTAAAGGGGATTAAATACAGTTCTGGGGTGCTGCTGCCTCTTTTGTAAATGCACTTTTAGGAAGTCCAACTGTTGCTCTCGCTGACTTTCCGCTGTAGGTTTTTCATGGAGCAGAACAACCGCATTTTCCAGACGCTGATGGAGGTGTCAGCCAGCCAGGACAAGACACTGACAGCTGACCATGCCCGAGGCATGGGCCTGGATCCCCAGGGAGATCGAAGCTTCCTCATGGACCTCCTGGAAGTGTATGGCATTGATGTAATGCTAGTCATTGACAACCCCTGCTGCACTTAAACCAAGGGCAGGAGAGATGGGGAGCAAGGATCACTTTTTAAAGACTACCAGACATTGCTTAGGAGGATCACTGGAACTCACCACAGCCACAGTTATTTAATAACTTTATATGGAGAGTATTTATACTTTTAAAACAAAATGTGATTTTATTTTCTCACACTCAACCTCCCAGTGAGTACCTGCGTAGGGTTCTTTTTGGTTTTGTCTCCCTTTCCCTTTCATTTGTGTTTTTTTGTTTTGTCTGTTTTGTCTAGCTAGGACCAGTGGCACCTTTGCACCAAACCTCACTGTGGCCAGTGATAGCTAGGTTTTGGCCTGGCCTGGATACCTGAGGGCTGAAGGCTTCAGGAAAGCACTTTGTTTGATGACAACCAATGTGAAATGCTATAGCTGAGCTTTCAGACTTGGCTGGAAAATCCTCCTGTCAATTCCCCCTTCCACTTGGGGACTGAAGAGGGCTTCAGCACAAGCTGTCAATGGCCCAGTCTCATAAATATGTCCTACCAAGGTGACTGGTGGGACAGTTAAACCAATGACAAGAACCAGGACTCCTTTGAACACTCCTCACCCAACTTTAAGCCGAACTGGAGTAAACCTACCCTTCCTTGTACATGGCAGAAACAAGTTTGGGATCGGGGATGCCACAGGATCTTGTGACTTTGCTTACTGGAGCAGCAGAGTTTCACTTCCAGCATCTGAGGTAGTGTAAACTGGCAGAGACTGCACCCACCTATCTCAGAGCTGGAGAAGAGCACCCTCTCAATCCATCCCACCACTTCCTTTGGGTTTTAGTTGCATCATACCTGCTGCTTTGGTTTAAAATCTTCAAACCAGCAAGAAGTCTCCCATTTAACAGGGACCAACACCACTGAGCCACTCTGCAGTCACTTTGCTCTCCAGTCTCAGCTCAGATGGTGCTGGGTTGGCTGGGGTAGGATAAGAATGCTTTAACTCATGTCACCAGCCCTTCCTTTGCAGCTGATGGTACTCACTGCTCCTTTGCTCTAACACTGTCTGATCGTCCTCTTGCTGAGCCTTCAGCAGTCCCTGCTGCTGTCCCTGCCTTTCTGTGTGAGACAGAGAACAGACCTTGCAGCTGGAACAACTCAAGTTTGCAGGAAGTTCCCTTGGAGTTTGGTGTTCTTAACTGGCACGGCTGCCAGGAAAAATGTTTAAAAGCAAGTCTTTCTTTTTGTCCTGGGCGGAGCTGTAGAACAGATGAACAGTGTTTTCTTATGCTGTGGAAAGAACAGGATTCAGTTCATGAAGAACCAGTCATTATCTCCAGGAAGGCTGTCCCAGTAAAGAGTAACCCCTTTGCCATGCAGAATCCAGGAATGTACTGTGGGTTCCAGGTGGGACATACTGCTTTGCCCCGAGTCCTTCAGCCAGCAGCAATACCAGCTTTAAGCTAACTGTTCTTCCTGAGCTGTGGCTGTAGCTGATTAGTTGCTGCTTCTGTCACTATAGATTTCAGCCTTGGAGGCATTGTAGGAATGCAAACAGGGGCTGATGTATCCATCTGTCCTAGCATTTTATAGGATGAGACAGAGCCTGAGCCACCCAAGCCTCACCCACTCTAAAGCAGGCAAGCCCCTTTCTGAAACAGGTGAAGGAAACATTCTCCAAGCATACCCTCTGTGGACTGTGTCCCTCTGGAAAGGAGGAGGCTGGCACGTCCCGTGTTCCCTTGAAGGCTGTCTGCAGCAAAGGGGTAGTTTTGCTTGCTGTGGATACAGTTTTAGTGAGCTGTGGTATCAGGGGCCTCCCAAGGCTTATTGCACAGATCATTGGTACGAGCTTCAGCATATTATGTTCCTGCAATCTTCCTGTCTGTGAGCAGTCACTCCCCTGGCTGCTTTTTGAGGGCTTTGGATGTTTTTGTACGGAAGAAAACATGCTGCTGTTTGTCCTGTCAGTTTCTCACAGCTGTAACATCATCATCCTTAGAAGGATGGGGAAAAAATGTAGCAAGAGGTAAAAACAGCTGAGTATCATTTAATGGAAATCCAATCTCTTTGCCTTAAGAAATGGCTTTGTTTTTAAATTGACACCTGAAGTATAAAAGTGGCCCACCATCTCCACACTTTCTTTGTCTAACTTCCACTGTAGTTTTAACATGCTGTCTGCAGTAACGATCCCTGAGGAAGTACAGTTGCCCTTTTATTGCTGTCACTTCTTCAGATACCAAAAAAAGGAACTGAAACTAGTCTCTAGCAATTTTTCCTCTCGTTTTCTTGAAGGTTTGCTACATAGTTTAGCTGTGGTCAGTTTTAAATGACTTTTTATTCTCTTTGTCAGTAGCTGTTTTGCTAAACTAAACAGAAACAAACCTTTGATTTGCTGTTAGTATTTCACAGTCACTGCAGTCAGAGGCTTTCTAACACCCTGCATTAGAGCACTGTTGTTGAAAAGCTGTTGGAACATGAGGTCCAGTTGACAGCACTGCCAGAGCCCCCCGAGCAGAAGCTCTTGAAATTACTATTTGGCATTCATTAAATCTCTCCTTTCCAGAAATTCAGTCTTCAGTTGTTAGCAGAAGTATGGGTGCAAAAGCACCAAAGCAAGCAGATGAGAAGTAGCATCCATGTGCTACATCCAGTTGGATGGCTGCAGCCTATTTTGTTCTTCCTTGTATTTTCATTCTTCCTTCTAATTTTGCTTCTCTACCAAGTCTCTCTTGGCAGGGAACTGCTATAAAAGTCAGGAAGTTATCCGACAGAAAACTGAGTAAGAAGAATTTTCTCTCCTAACCCTTGCTTACTTGATTTGCTGCAGAAGTGCTTTTCACCTGCACTCCTTTTCTAAAAGATACTGCTTTTGTTGTTGTCACATATGGGAAGTCCCTGAGAAATGGGTAATGGGTGCATAATAGAAACCAATTGTCATAGCTTGGGACATGAAGGACTATTCTGTGGAATCAGGTTAACTGAGTCTTCTCTTTCCAGGAGATAACATAATTTGACGTAAAAGAGTTACATGCAGACATTCAAAATCCCCTCCTGGGTGCTCAGCAGGTGCTTTGTTGCACACTGGCAGCTGGGAGACAGCTCCTGGGTGTGTTTTGAATCAGGAGAGGGAGGGAAGTATGGCATAAAATAGGATATTGCTGATTACTCTTCTCCCTCTGAAGTCCTTTGCCTTTACAGTGGTGCCTTCAGTTTCTTGGGTGTGGTGCCTCTGGTCAGTGGCTGTGATCAGAGCTTGGGTTTCAATGACGGTTACAGTAACCAGGTCCATTCTGTGCCCCCTGTGTTCTCCAAAACTCGAGTCATTGCACAGTCATGGCAGACTCTCAGCTGGTGCTTGCTTGGCTTTAACCAGAAGAGCTTCCAACTGCACCTGAACTCCAGCTGCACTAGAAATTTGCAATCAAGCAATGAATTATTACTACTTGTGCTATCTGCAGTGAAGGGTGAAGCTTGTGAGAGACATAAAAGCTCGGTTTTCCAATTTGAACAAGCAGCACCATGCCAGGCATTTAAATCATCCAGCTTAGGCCAAGCTGCACAGAGCCAAGTACAATAAAGAACTATAATGGATAAAGGAGAAAGGCACTTTATGGCATCAGGATTCAGATTTGTCTTACAGACACACCACTACCTTCTTTCCTAGCATACGTGAAGTACTTACTGCAGTGTATTGGGAGCTAATGGTCATGGCTGTCACAGGAGGTGAACTCACCTGGCCAGCATCCTGAGGGGCAGAGGGATGTTCCACCACCTTTTCAGGAGGAAGTAGGTCCCTGTACAGGTTATTCAGTAAAGCAGGATTGTGGTTATACCCCATTTTAACACCTGTCAGAGTTAATGAGCAAAAAGCTGGGAGCAGCTGTGGCCCTCCTGGCCACAGACTGTGCAGGGGACAGGCACACTTCACTCTGGGAGGTGGACAGACAGTGGCTCCTGGAATAGCAGGGCAGGAGCACTCTATCCCAATGCAGGAGCCCTGGTACAAAGCATGCACACTAATCCGAACTCTCATCCTAGCCACTGCTTCTCAGTTAGCTGCTGTCATCTTCCCACCTCCCCAAAGCCAGAGGTGATATGGGAAAAGACAGCATAAATGTCTTTTACAAAGGACTGGAATGTATTGACTTAACAGTGTGATCTGTCTAAAACAGAGGGTCCTAAACACCTGTGAACCAGGATTTTAGACCTTGGTTAGTGCAACATGCCATTCAAATGGGAATGTTTAATTGTGGTCAGAATAAACAGGTGCCTTGAGCTGGTCCATCACTAGGTTGTTATCCTTCCTTTTTATTTATGGTACAGTATTTTAAGCCCTTCTAGAATGGACTGTAAGTTGAAGCCAGGGTAAATGTTTTAATGAGTGGGACCTAGGATTCTACTCCTCCTTCCTGCCTCGGAGTGTGTACCAAGGAAGTTTTTTGTGTTGCTGCCAGACAGAAACACGAGAGCTGAGTCCTTCCCTCAACACTGCGGATAGTGGGTTCAGCCCCTGCCCATTTTATGTGGTGTCTATCTCACACCTCCCCTCTGAATGTTGCCATTCAGAGGTCTAGAATTACCCCACGCTGGAAGAGCTCTGAACTGCAGAGGAAGGAGAAAAATTACTTGAATGGTATTTATACAAGCTACTCAACTGATGCTAATGTGAGTATTTAAACACCAGCCTGTGTCTCAGATGATCCTTGGCACTTTAACATCAGAACAGCATCAACAATACCAATTCTGGAGGGATCTCTCGGTTACCCTCAAGCAAGGAATCACACTGCAATGGGAGCTATGGAAGAGAACTAGTGATTTTCCCTGTAAAAGGAGCCAGTTCTCACCATCTCACCCCTTGCAGCAGGCTGGTTGTAATTCTAACAGCTCTGATATTGTTTGCATCTTGCAGATGTGTGGTTGCTCCAGTTAACATAGGCCTGTGGCTCTGTAGAGAAACTGCTTACTAAAAACGTGGGTATTTTTTAATACAATTAAAGCTTACCTTTTGGAAATAGCTGCTGCCTTGTCTTTCATGCCACTGGAGAAAAAACACGTTGCTGATTTTATCACAGAAACATCAACTTGAGGAAAAGCTCCAGTGGTGAGAACTGTCCTTGAGTCTGAATGAGCCAGGGGCTGCAGCACAATGTCCCAGGTGTCTCTGTGGCAAGCAAAAAGAGCAGAGCACAGCCACCACGTCCCTTGGAGAGTGACCCGGGGCTCCACTGGGCACTCTGCATTGTCAGAAACCAAAAGACAGCACAAACCAGGCCCTACCACCAGCACAACTATTAGAAGGAACTAGCAGGCTCCTACCCCCTTCAGTCTCAGACAAGAGTTACAGAACAGCTGGGGCTGGAAGCGACTGTGAAGACCACCTAGTTCAGGTAATTTTTCTCTTCACAGTATAGCCCAGGGAAGAAGAACATTCAGTTTGGTTTCAGTACCATGCAGAAACCCCACCCTGCTTCCCCTTTCAAGGCATTTTTTCCTTCAAGGTGTCTCCAGCAGAGGATGCTGTTGGAGCACAGGCAGCCAGGCTGCAGTCCTGCTGCAGAGCTGCTGGAAGCCACCTCACGCATGTCCGTATTTTGATAACAGCAGCAACTCAACAGGTGACCTTAGACCAGACCACAGGGACTACAGACAATCACATCAGAAAAATAAGGATCAAGTTTTTTCTTCCAGCAAGAAAGGCAGAATCATGTGAATTTCTAAGTCAGAATAAGGGCAACAGATAAGCTTGCCTAAGTCAGTAATACCTCCTTTCAGCAATTACAGCAAAGCTATAAACAAAAGCTCATAAAAGCAACAAAACTAATTATGGTACCAAGGCTCAAGGGGATGGAGGCTGCATACAGAGTGGTGAGCACTGTTTACATTAGAGAAGAACAATCAAACACAATAAATAATAAACGTTATTTGGATGTCCTTACTGATGTTATACCACTGCAGGAATAAAAGGAATACTTACCAAAAAAAAAAAAAAAAGACTCACTCAGCTTGTGAAAGAGTCTTTCCACATGAACTTCATACAGCTTTGGGTCAATGATGTTTTCCAATTTGCTTCTGTGCAATATACCTAAACTTGATCAAAGGAATAGATTTCTCCTACATAATTACTGGAACTCTGTGCTGTTGAATTTAGCAAGATGAAAAAAATTAGCCGAAATAGCTTATCCAGATACCCATGGGGAATTTTAAAACTTGCTCCAAATCTTTGTATCACCATTTTTAAACTTGCTCCGAAGCTTTGTACCACCAGTCTCCAATTTATTTTGTGACAGAGTAGATACCCAACCATCTGCTTTAATGTGGCAATTCCAACGCTTCACAGAATTCCTTAGCATTATTCCCCCAAAATATTTTTTTTCCTAGGATCCCAGGTTTTGCAAGATTTCTACAAGGGTAAAGTAAACCTAAACTCTCAGAACACAAGGACAAGTATACTTTCATTTTACTTTAATATACAATTGCATTACAGCATTAGCATCTGGCACACAGCACTCAGCTTGCAGTGCTGTAAATGGAACAATGATGGCTTCTTGGGGGAGGGGGGAAAAAAAGATGTCATCAAGTTAACATGCGTTTTTCAGAATTTTCACTTGCATTTTTAACCTCTTTGAGACCAGCCCAATGATACACTTCCAACGGAAGCACCTCGCACATAAAACCAGCCCAAAGGCTTATTAGTCTGGTGGGGTTAATCAAGTTAGTGATGTGCCTCGGAGAGACCCTGTAAGACTGGTGAGCACTGTCCCCTTTGCCATGAATTCTCAGTGTAGTGCTGCCTGCAGCAGCTGCTCTCTCATCCTGGGGTCACAGAAGAAGCGGAGTTTCCGGGGCAAGAGCTTCACCTCCACGGGCATGGCTTCGTACTCCTCGTTGTCAATGCCAAAGGATCCCTCAGTGCCCTGGGTGCAGGGAACAATGACACATGAAATGTTATTTCAGCACAGCTCCAATGCTGATTTCACTCACAGACTACAGCTGAATACTTGGCTGAGTCTCAACCAGGATGACCCCCTGCCTCTGCCTTCCAGCCCATTTGCTCTGCACACCACCAGAGAGCTGTCCTTCACTGCACAGAATGTATTAAGAGTCTGGTGCATAAGATGTTACCTCACTTAGTCACTAATTAGTGATAATTAAATGCTAGGACGCTTTAATGACCCACATTGTTTATACTGAAGGATTCTTTGTGATTGGAACTACAATTATGTGCACTTAGATCTTGGGTCTGCCAGTGGTGACAGAAACTAATCTGCAGAAAGGCCTGTTAAGTAACTTCTGTTAAATCCATGTTACAAACCCCTTTCAGTACTGTTTCGCTATATTGATCTGAAACATGAGATGCAAAGTAATTTACTGGCCAGGAATTACTCAGCAGTAGAATTTTCTCAAGTGTTTTCTTTAATGCTGATAAAGTCACCATGGGATTAAAACCATTCATCAAAATGGCAGGCTGACTTTACCCCAAACCTGAGCCCTCTGCTCTGCGTGCCCTTAGCTCACGGGAGGGCTGTGCTGCCTGGGTGCTCAAATCAGCTCTGAGGGAACGTGGACACCAGAACAGCATGGACTGGAGGAACTAGGACAAGTGTGGCAGTCAGAGGAACAGCAGAGCAGTCCAGAGCCATCAGCACAAGCTGGAGAGACTCATCTGAGCTGCCCCCAGTTCCTCTACTGGAGCTGGGCCATGCAGTGAAACAGCACTGCTCTGTACCATGCATCCATGATCTGAGGATCTCAGTAGCAGCTGCAGCATGAACAGCCCATTTCATACCACAAATCTCACTCGTGGCCCAGCTGTACTCCGCCCAGCACTGCAGAGTATTCTTTCAGAATCACAAATCTGCCGTGATCTGAATTCAGTGGAAGTATTAGGATGCCGGTTAATCACAACATCATAATTCATGATTTTTACTTAGTAGCAACAGGTTTTTTTGCCTTTCAACACATTCTATTCTATTCTTTTGCCAAATGATAGATCACTTGAAGACAGAAATTACCTATGAGATTGATTTCATGTCCTTGTAAAAACAAGAAACTGTCCTTCCAGGGCCACAATAACAGCTCAGAGGCAGGAAAAAACAAATCTAAATTATGCAGGCTGGCACAGCTTTGTCTTCCCTCTCAGCTTCATAATTTCAAAGTCTTGAGGCACTTCCTTACGTTGATCTGAGCTCCCCTGCCCTGTCTTACCCTCCTTTGTCTCTAATATTTATCATCTTCTCTACAGCACAATGCTTTCTAGAGCAAAATGTACACATCTTCAGTGCTAAGAAGACCTGCATATCCCAGAATCACAGAATGGGCATGCTGAAATCAAAAGTGGATCATCCTGCCCAACCTCCCTGTTCAGGCAGGGTCATCCCAGAGCACAGGATTGTGTCCAGATGGTTCTTAAGTGTCCCCAGTGAGGGAGACTCCACAAGCCCTCTGTGCAGTCTGTTCTGGTTATCTGCACAGTAAACAAGTTCTTCCTCATGTTTAGGTGGAACTTCCTGTTCACATACACTCAAGTAAGAGACCCTTTAACCACCACCTCTGTCTCCATAAAAGATCTGCCACTATTTCCTGGCAAAACAAAGCTCCCCTCAGGTTTACAGGCCACTGGGGGAACTGCAGCATGTCTGTCCTGGCAAGGGACTCATTGGCTGCACTGTGGAACTGAGTGCCTCACTTGCAATGTAATCCATCTCCCAGATTTAGAGTAGGAATTTCTAGAAGTGCAGCATCAACAGCTACAAGGAAACAAGGTGGAAGAGTTTTTCAGCTCTCTCAGTCTCTCACCTCTGGAAGTTGCAAGATGCATCTGCTGGCTTGGATGCACTGGCTCCCTTCAGGGCACATATGGGGATCACGCATCTTTTGACTTCTGTCCAAAACAAAAGAGAGGCAAGGTAAGGACGTGTTGCTCTCAGAAACAGCCTTCTTCAGGGATGGCATTTTGTTGTGGTAAATCACTAAGCATTTGGCAAACTTAGAGGTTACATATATATATACACACATATATATACATATACATATATATATATATATGTGTGTGTGTGTGTGTGTGTTTAACTGTAAAAAAGTAGAAGAGTCCTTCCCTCTTCTGCTGCAGTCAATACATCTCAGAATGCACCCACAGCCTCCAACCAGCTTCTGCTCTGAGGCTCACTGAATATACCTGAAAATAGAGCACAGTTTTGTGCTCTTCACTTCCTGCCATGACTACCATCTCCTCATATCCCAGGCACCTAAACTTACCAGCAACCTGAACAACATAAGCCAAAAAAGTGATAGAATTATAGTTACATTGAATCACTAAATTACTAAGAACAAACAAAACCCCACATTTTTCATATCAACGCCAATCAGCATGATGTTTCTTATCAGCTGCTTCTGTTATCACTCATGAAGAAACCCCCATCATTTTATCCATTCCAAATAATATGCCCCAAGGAAAGCAAGCACCTCTTAAAGTCACAGGAAATCCCAGAGAAGGAACATGAGAAGAGAAGGTTGGAACAGGAGGTGATAATCAAAGACAAAGGAAGAAAAGCTAACGAAAGGGCAGGGAAGGACAGAAGCAATATTAACTGTGGAAAGTTTGGTTTTAATCAAATATGTATACACTGAAAGATTGATGAGTGGCTGTGAGGGAATTAAACATCCTCCAGCAATATAAATTATAAATCTTTGATGGCAGGCAACACTGTCAGTTTGTACAGTGCTGTACAAACAAGCAGCAAGATTCCCCACTGAAAGTTTAACCTGCCTGGAGTTTAACATGCAAGGTCCTGGATACTGGGTACATACAAGGCATACTCTGGAGAGCAAGATTTTTTTTGTCAATGAAGGCACATGAAGCTCTACAGAGCTGTAATTATGGGGTCAAGGTAAATTGGAGAGAGCCAAGACATGGAATTGAAGATCAGTCAAAGGAGAACGCTGGTAGAAGCAAATAAGACACAACTCCACCTGCAGTGATTGCCTCTCTAGTGGTCCAGTATACAAAAATCATAATTCATTTCCCTGAGACTCTGCTCCTCACTCAAGACCAGACAGCAATGTGAAACAGGAAGAAGATCAGAAGTCTAATAGCAAGGTTCCACTGATTGCTGCATCCCACTCCGCATGTTGAATCATGAAAACACAGGCAGAGAGAGAACCACCACACCTACTGCACATAACACACACCTGTAACCTAGTTTCCACATCCAGAAGCTGCCAGTGTTAAATGATTCAGAATAAGACCTCAACAAAGCCCCCCAGTTTTCTGCCCTGTAGCAGCTAACTGTACTCATGCCCTGGAGTGACAGCTCTCCACACTTTCATAGACAGAGTCTAAACGAATCCAGGATGTGCACTGCTGATGCCACACTTCCCATGCCTGCTCTCCTTCCCTGCAGCACTTCTCAGCAAGCACTCCCTTGTAACCAACTCCTCTTCCCCCACCTTATCCAAACATCAGCTCTGCGGATGCTGCAGATGCTCTTGTTCACACAAATTCAATCCACAGCCAGAGGGCACTTTTACACACCTGGGATAGCCTCCTCCTTCCTTTGAAATCCCACAGCACCTGTCCCCCAGCACGCTCTGCTGCACCGCCACACCTCCCCAGGCACACACACTGCCTGAGCCCCCGGGGCAGTTTTCTGCTGGATGTGTGGTGTGCTCTGTGTGACCCCTCGGTTCCCATCAGCTCCTGTCAGTGCCCTCTCCAATATAAAAACCCCTTGACACCTGCACTGATAAAGTATTTCCCCTAAAAGCCTTTTCAACCCCCCAAATGCTGGTACTTAAACTACACATCCAAAAAAAAGGAAAAAGAGAGCTGATTCACACATTTCCAAAGACAAACCCTGTTGGTGCTAGGCAATGGGGGGCCTCTGATAATGGGTTTGACTCAAACCCAGCTGGCAAAGGCACAGTGGGACCTCTGAACACCCCGATTCTGCCCTGAAAAAATGGGGCACGTTTTCTGTGCAGTGACTCCTCTCTGTACAACTAACCACTCCCTCCCACTGCTCCTGCCCCCCACACACCCCTCTTTGTCTTTCTTTGTTACCTACAGGCTTTTTGGCACTATTTAATCAAAAGAGCTTGTTTCTCTGAACTTTGCTTCAACAGCTCAAAGCTTTCAGTACTGCCTCTAATTAGCTCTCAACAGCAGGGCAGTGTTAATGCTCCTCAGAGGCTTTTTCTGCACGACACTGTAACTGCAGTCTGAAAATGTGCCACACTGCTGCAGGAACCACGACCAGTCAACACAGGAGGTATTATTTACAGTGGGAATACACTTGAATATGCCTCCCCCAAGTCACACAAACCCATCTACACTTTTCTGCTAGCAAAGTGTTTGAGAACCCAGAACAGCATTTCCTTTGTCTCTCTCCTTTAGGAGACCAGGTTCCTCTTGCTTCTAATAGGAAAACCACCTCCTCCTTTCCCTCTGTAGCCTTCAAAGCAAACAAATCAGTCCCAAGCAACCACAGACCACACTGCTCATGCGATTTAAAAGCAGCTACAGGTGGTAACCTGAGTTACAGTGCATACATAGGTCAGAAAACTCTATTCCCACTGAGGCTCCTGGGGTGCTCAGAAAAGGGGCCTGAGCTGCCCATAGTATCACAAACAAGGATCTTGCAGGAATTACTAGGGTGATGACAGGCAGGTAAAACTGCACTGAAATCCTCCCACTGATTGCACTAGAGGGAGCTCGAAGACTGAGAAAGCAGCGAACTAAAAGGTAATATGGAGAGGAGCCCCCTCGGATTTAGCAGGAAAATCTGTTGCTGGTAAAACCTGCACTGAAGACACAATGCATTTGTGAGTGGGACTGCAAGAAGGAACTGGAAAAGGCAGCTCTGATTTGTGTCTGGGGAGAGCAGGAGGAACAAGCACACTACAAGACAGCATCACAAGCACAGAGGAAGCAGTGACGTTCACTTTCTCCACATGCTGCGGCTTCACACCTGCAGCCTTCTTACTCCATGTACAAGTAGGACCAATATATTTGCTTAACGTCCCTGTTTAAATTCAGATCTTGCAAAGTTCTTCCAGCTCAGACACAATTTCTCAGACCCAACAAAACCAACAAGAGCTATTGAGGCAAAGAGGCTCTTCTCTTAGAAGAGGGCCTGTCTAATGACAGTTCAGGAATTCCAGGTACTACTGACACAAACATATCAGCTCTGTGACCCACCTCTCAATCCACTGAGCAGCTAGGGCTGAAAGACTCTGGGGTAAGTGTGCATGGCTGCTTGTAAAATTCAGTGATGACAGTAATATCCAAGCAGTACTGACTTAAAGCAACAGGGGGAAAGATGAAAGGCAGAGCCAACTCAGCAGCTAGGAAGAACTCCAGGTTCTGAATACCCACACTCCGGGTTCTGGAGTTCTGCCTTGTTGACAGAAACAGAAAATAAGTAAGAATTTTAAAGAACAAAATTAGTAGTCCCCATGAAGCAGTAGTGACTGGTGTGCTTTGCAGCCCTCTGCTTCTGAATTTTGCAGCACAACATGAGAGAAAACCAGCACGCTTTTCCCTTAGACTCTGTTCCTTTTCAGAGCACTTTTCAGAACTCCTGTACCCTTTCTGCAGCCTCCCCGTACTCACCCTCTGTGAACAAACTGCCCTTTGCTAACACTCTCTCCTTCAATGCAAATGTCCATGAAGTCCTCAGTGCGCTGTGCAAAGAAGGATTCAGAAATCAAGCAGTTAACATCTGAAAATGCCACACCCATGACACTGCAATATGTTCACACAATGCCCACTCCTTTGTCCCAAAAAAGCAAGCAGAAGATGCATTTCTGCATTTCATACTTTTTTCCAAATCTCAACTTGAGATCTGAATTAGAAATTATAGACAGCATTTTCCCATTAATGAATATTCAATAAATACCACAAAAAGCAAAATAATGAGCTACACCTTTGGCTTCTTGCTACATTTAAAGACAACAGCAGATCTCTTAGGGTTACTATTTTAATTTATATTCAATGGGACTTTCATGAATTTAAGCAATAGTACAATGATACAACATTTGGCCACCAAACACTACAGTAAGAGAATTTTACACAATACAAATTGGAAATCAAAGTGTCCTTGGTAACAATCCTTTAAACTCCTTACTTAGCTTCCTTCCTATTTACAGCCTGCCCTTAAACTGACTATAAAGTAAAGCTTTTTCCAGGAAAGCAACTTTGATTAAGATGCAATTTATTGTTTCATTTATTTTAATATTTCTGTCCTGGCAAAAGTCCTAGTGCAGATGCAATCCAAATGACAAAGGTAAAAATAAATGCATCTGTTCGTGTAACCTAGTTTATTCTTTTTCTTTTCTGCAGGGATAGCCTGGCACTGCCTGAGCTGCACCTGTGTGGCTTTAGCAGCTTCTCTTCAATGGCGCAGCCTGGGCATGACTCTGAGGTGAGACACAGACAGGAGTGGCTGACACCACCAAAACACAGACATAAGCCAAAGACAGGTTCTAAAACAATGAATGAACACATGAACATGCTGAGAAGGTTATGACAAGAACAGTTCCTTTGCTGCCTTGGTTCTGTTCTTCCACAACCACCTGCATTTCCTTTCTTTCAAATCAGTGTGGGCCCTGTCCTTTCCCTAATACCAATTATTTTTTAACTTCACTCTACAAGTCTCAAAAAGAGAAAAATCAAAAATTCCAGCCAGACATTCAGGCTCAGCTTCCTTCTAGCAGCAGTTGATAAAACAGAATCACTCTCACACAAGAAAGAAGGAATGCTTCTTGGTGCTTCGTTTACTTAAGGGCAATCCTAAAATTTCTCTGGCTACTGAAACCTTATACAAATTCTTTCTGATCCCACTGCATCCCAGTCTTACATTGGTCTTCAGTGCTTTTACAGTGGCTCTGAAACTTGCCCATTCCTGGATTCAATCATGGCCCTCTTTTTGCATAAAATGTTATTTACGTAGACACAAGAATGGGAGTTTAGCAGGAAAGGAAAACTCTGGGCAGGCAGCACTTGGAATCCAGTTGTGTTATGGTCTTACTGTCAGATCAAGCTGCCTGTTCCGAGTTGCAATGGAAAGCTCAATGGTGGACAGCTTCAGTTTTTCCCAGTCTTCCGGGGAGACCTCCTGGGGGAATCCTGCATATCAGGAAGAGAAGGTATCAATCATTAACTGAAATTTAATTACACAGATCACCATGAAGCACAATGCCAGACACAAAAATCAGTCTGAGCCACTTTGGCCACTGGTTTTGTTTCTCTACAATGTCAAAATCTTATAAAAGGAAAAGGGAGCTTGGGAATATTGAAGGAAAGGAAAAAACCATCAGCATTTACACAGTAGCAGAAAAGACTGCCAAGCACATCAGAGCCCTGTGAGTCCTTACACGCAGGGATTAACAGATCTCCTGGGCTGGTTAGAGGAACACAGGAATCCAGTGTGCAGAATGCTGTGGTAACACGTATTTTCTACAGCAGGAAGCTCCACAGTTCAGTTCTCACATCCAGGTCACCTGGTTCATGCTCCTACAGGAATCACCTCTGTCAGCCCAGGAGGAACAAGGTCTTTGCACCAGACTGCAAAATACCCACCTTCCTTCCCCCTGTGGCCTGCCACATGCACTGCCCAGACAACAGCCCAACCCAAGAGAGGCTCAGAGAACACAAAGTTTATGGTACAGGAAGAATTCATGTACTAAGAGAAATTTAGAGCTTCCGCATGGCCCAAATTTTACTGTTCTATTTAAAGTAACATTTGTTGCTCTGTGCCAGCAACTCTCCCCACCCTGGAAAACAAGGGCTGTTCCTCTCTCCCCAGCTCACTAAGAAGCCGTTCTGCTGGAAGAAGATTCCAAGAAGCTCACCCAGAAGTGCCAATTATCCGCTATGGATGCCTCCACAGCAATGGCAACTGTGAGTCCAGGGAATGCCCTGGGTTCTTTTACAAATGAATCTTTGTTTATGAGACCACAAACACTGGTAGGACTACTCTGTTCCATTTCTGAGAGATACCACCTTGACAAAAACCACGGTTTAAATAAATAAAAAAAGCAAACCAATGAATAAATGAGTAACAGTAATAAAGTAGATACACCCTCCACATCATACACCCCTGGATCTATCAGAGAAGGAGAGGCTGCCTGTGAGTTCATGCCAGAACACGCACAGCCCACCTTTTGGAGACAACCAGTACGATCGAAGCCGTCTGTAAAGCCTCACGTACAAAGGAGGTCTGGATGGTTTCTCCTCTGGCTCTTCTGGAGGTCTCTCAGTGGGACCCAGATACATGAGAGCAGCTTGATGCTTCTGAGGCCACTCCTTGGATTTACATGGAAAGGAAACACAGAAGATCAAAGGACATTTTGTTTAGCACTTACCTGTTTATTAGATTCGTTTTGTAGTTTATTTATTGTGTACTCACACGCAGTCCTGCAGAGCCACCCAGACCCCCCCACTGCCTCAGCCTACTTCATGGCTCTCCAGTCTCCAAATTCATTGGTGAGATGACATTTCTGCAGTTTCAAAAAGATTACCCACAGTACCCAAACCTTCCCTGCCCAGAACGAGGGCGTTTCCCCTCTGTGAGCAGAGGGTGAAGGGATGTTTTTTTCTTTGCTGCTGCTGTGTGCAGGGTGACACAGCTGCTTCTGGCTGCAGGGAACAGCCCAGAGCAGCAAGGTCAACATTAATGTCTGAAAGCACGGCTGGTTTCTGCACTGCACAAAGGCAACCTCAAAGAGCAGCAGCTCAGCGGGATGCAGAGCAAACAGACAAAGACCACAGTGCTGTGTGCAGCCAAGGGGCACTCCAAACCTGACAGAGCTTTGTTCTCCAGCAGCTCAAACAATCCAGACCTGACCTGATGGCCAGGTGCTTATAAACAGCAACAAAACAGGTACTAGGGCAAGTCACATGAGCTTTATAAAGCATCTCACAAAGGAAGAAAACCAAAAGAAAAGTACTAACACATTATTCTTGGTGATATTTCAGATTCCAGTACCAGGGCTGCAGAAGAATCTTCACTTTTGAAATATCTCGAGATGCTGACGAAGTTTATTTCCTGTCATTGTTTTGAAATTAATTTCCAAAATGCTCCAAACATAGGACTTGGGGAGGCATTCATTTAATTGGCTTTTAAATCTATATACTAAAACAACACAGCCAAGAGCCCACATGAACTCAATAAAATTATTTTTCCAGGTACAAAACTTCGTAAGTAGTTTTGGATCATATAGCACAGGTTTTTAAGCTAATTCACCTCACACCTCTGAGAGCAAGGCAAGACTCCACTCTCCTACTTACACAATAAGCAGGACAAACAGAGGTTGTACCAGCAGGGCAGTACACAAACAATAAATATTAATGATTAAATGGAAAAGCGGCAATGCTGCAATAATTTAAGCCTGTATATTTTAGAAGAGATGACAACACTTCTAACAATGCTGCTACCAATATCAGAGGTGATATTTCTCATTACACTTTTTTCAGCTCTTTCCCATTACACTTTTTTCAGCTACAGGTCATCCTGTTTCAAAAGACACCTACAGTAAAACCAGAAAATATCAAGTGTGGAGCAGCAAACACAAGCCAGGAAGAGCTTAAGCTCAACAGGCTGGAGCCACTTCTTCTAGAAATTAATGAAATGGTAACATAAGAGGCACATAAAGCAATGAATACCACAATTAGAGGAGATCAGGTAGAAACTTTTCTGTCTAAATAGTTGAAGAAGTGGGCACTTCTCTTTAACCTTTAGCAGGTTAACAGGTCTGTTTAATGTACAATTAATAGCTCATCAGAGAAATCCACCATTACCACCCCCAGCTGAGCCTAAGGATTCAAAGGAAGTAAGAAAGGGGCTGGACAGAAATGAAGAACAGGTTTTTACCCAGAATGCCAACACACAGAAGCATGACCTCAAATTTTCTGGGGATGGGGAGGGAAACCCACCCCAGCTTTCCTGGATACATCACTATTAGGCTTCCCTTTACAGGAGTTTCCTGTAAGGGAAGCATTGGCACTGTCACAGGCAGCATGGCTAGACTGCACTCTTTGATGTCTTGTACCAGTCCCTAGGTATTGCCACTGCCTTTCATGAGGTTCCTTATGTGTTCAGAGAAGAGGAAAACCATGGGAATGGAAATGCCTTACCTTTCATGCAGGTCAAATTTTAAATCTTTCCAGGATCAGTTTTAAGCAACAGAGAAGTTAAAGGCGAGATAAAAGCTATTCGTCTTCATGTTCATTTTACTACACAAGGAGGCCTGATTATCAATGTGCATGAGCAGTCTAATTATAGACCCTTCTGCCAGATGAATAAATCAGAGGGAAATGTTATTACAAAGACTGTTGAGAAAAGGTGGCTGAGCACTTTAGCACTTCACCACTGCTGCTCACTAGTTTCACACGGGGTTATTGGCTTCCCCTGGTGGTCTTGCAGCAATGGATCTTCAGTAAAGGAAATTTTTTTGAAAAGTATTTCTCGTCCCCTTCCTCTCTTCAGAAACAAGTCTATCAATTGGTAGCCTTTTTAACAAGTTGAGTTGCACTCCCATTTTATATTGTTACCAGAATCCTTCACAAAAGCTTGCAGATAAATTATACAAAGCAAAGTCAGCCCGTTCATTTCCCAAACAAAACCACCTTCCTCACAATTAATGTTTACCTTCAATGTGCTGAAAAAGTGAGCTGCTTTGGCTTTTAGAGGCCCAAGGTACCAGTACCTGAAAAAAGAGCAGAAATAGAACTTCTGATATCCAGGGGTCAATAGTGGGAAAGGGAGAAATTTTGCATGAAGTCAGAGCACACAGACTTGTTTGCCCTGAGTTAGTGCTCCCTGACAACCTTTAGCTTTTTGATACTATAAGACAGTTTCTACACATCACCAGCAGCCTAGCAGTGACATCCCTACAGTGAGTTACAGATCACCAAAATGCAGTGTAGAATCTTCACTACAGGCAGCAGGACATCTCACTATCAGAATTTTACCTCTTTATGTGAGACAACTGGGGATGATTTAAAGGTCTGTGGTCTAACAGCTGGTGGTGCGCATCTCCACAATATGCAATAAAGCATATTTCCAAAGGTCGGAGGAAACAAACAAAAAATCAAAAGCTTCAGTGACAAAAGAACCAGCAAACATTCATTCATCTCCAAGGATTCTCACCTCGAAATCAGGGTTTTACAAGATAAAAATCCTGCCAGCCACACAGCAGCGTACAGAGTTTAAGACGTGACTATATTTAGGCAGGCTTGGCACACATTGTCATCACTGCCTTCCACCAAAGAGGGTCAACAAAGCACATTAAACACCACCAGCTCAAGAGTACTGCAGATCTAAGGAGATCATTAACCATGAAGACATGCAACTGTCCCACGACTGCCCTCAAGTGCTGGAATTGTCTGTAAAATAGTGACATATAACAGTACCAGGTCTCCAGCACCACAGTGCCTAGCAGAGGGACAGTCAGACACGTTTCTGGGACTGTGTCTTACGGCTTAACTCCATTTGAGTTCTTCCCAGTTTAACATCAGCTGTACTGGAACACACCAAATGCTTTTAGCCCAACAAACCATCTCTCAGAGGGACCAAAAGTGGATGAAGTGGGAAAGTATAAACACAGGACAAGCCCACGTGGATCTTGTTCCAAGCAGACCCTGAGCACCTGTTCATTTGTTGCTGCAGTGCTTTCCAAGCTGGACATGTTTCTCTGCATTCAAAAACATTTATGGAAGGAAGCAAGGCTCGAGGATGCTCGTGTGCCTCATGTACCAAAGATGCTGCCACGGCTCCAGTACTGAGCCCAGAGGGAAGTGCTGCAGGGGAAGATGTGAAGGCTGACACCAGGAGAAAACCAGGGCACAGGCAGGGAGCCCAGCAGGAGTGCAGAGCAAAGAGAAGGGCACTGCCCTGACCTGGGGGCTGCAGTCAGCAGCAGAGCCTGCAGCACAGCCACGGCAGCACCCACACAACCTCCTAAGAATGTCCCTGGCTTCCCAGGGACCCACCATTTACTGCATCTCCCCCACCCCACATCACCTCTCAAAGCCACTCAAACATTTGCCAGACAGACTCCAGAGGTCTGCTACCTCTTCCTTCCTGACGAAGCCAGCTCATTCACAAAGCACAGGGTATTTCCTTACAGCTGCACTTCCTCCCCAGGAGTGTGGGCAGTGAGCTGCTCTGGCCCTGCTGCTCCTTCAGCAGGTAACGCCTGTCATTTGATACACAGACAGTGACATGCTAAATGCCCATCTGGAGGAAGCCCAGTAATCATGAGTTTAGCATTCAGAGAAGAGCCATTCCTGGCAGGAACTGAAGGGCATTTCTGCTGCATCTGATGTCCCTTGCTGGAATTGAGTTTCAGAGTCCGCATGCAGCTTTTCATTGGCAGATGATGAAAAACAATGGTCAATTACTTTACTTAGAGTTTACTCAAGGGAGAGATTTTCCCCGTTACAATCTGAATAAAGTTCCAGAAGCAGGTACCACAAGGCAAGAAGAAAGTAAATACTTAAAAGAGCAGGTCAGCACCAAATAAGGGTTTACTTCAAATTACAAAAATTCTGATACCTCTTACACTCCCGTGTGTGTAATGCAAGACCCATTAAGAGTGGGAGCCTCTGCCTGTCAGATGCCTACACTCAAAAAAAGACTTATTTGAGAGAGGGGGGTGTGTCTTTTTAGGCAACAGATGCTAAGAAAGGTACAGTTTCAAAAACCAGTATTTTCTTACTTGCTAACTTTAACTCCTGCATCTCTGTAAGATCCCCATCTTAAACCAGAGACTGCAAACACAGGCTGTTCCTTTTGTCCCTGTAAAGAAAAATAAACATTGCAAAATTGCTTTCTCTTACCTTGTTTCCTACTTAATTTTCTGAAGTTGGAAAACCAGCATTTCTACATAAAAACTGATTTCTGATTAATACCAAAAGTGAAATTTAACAGAAGAGGTACGACAAACAGCTAACAGCAATAAAGCTTAGTAGACTTTAAGCATTGTACATTACATCTGCTCCAAAGAGGAATGTAAGAGGTGAAATTTTCAAGGGGCCTGGGTTTGACTGCACACCCAGCAATGGCCATTTCATTTTGGGGATTCGACTGCCAAAAGCAAGGAGCTCTGCACAGTAGCACAAACTCTCGCTGCAGAAATGTTCACTCTACAAGTGAACAGAAATATAATATTCAAAAACCATACAGGGCAGAGCCAAAGGTTTTGCCAGTTCGTATTTTTCAGTTTGTCAAAGAAAACTAATTCACAACACACATGAATGCATCAAATCAGCAGACAGCTACTGCTATCTCTCACCATTGCTACAGAAATATCACTGTTAATAAGTTTTGGATTCATCAACACTCTCTGAGTCTCAAACAAAGGTGATGTTGAGGCATTCTGGAGTTTTCCTCTGTTTAGACTGTCTGATGCCACAGAACATGGTGGGGAAATGACTGCCACCAGAACTGCTGAGAGCATATCCCAAAACTCCTAACAGCTTTACACAGAGGAAAACCAGTCCATGCAAACATAAAAACAGGAGAACAGCAAAATTTTAGGAATGCTGGGTTCCAAATAAGTAGATGCTTTCACCTTGATCTGCAAGACATCAAGTGGAACTGTCTCTCCTTTCAAAATGGCCAACGTAGCATTAGTAATACGTCTGCAAAGCAAACAGAAAAAAAGCAAGGTAAAACAAAAGGAAGAAAGGAAATGAGTAAGCTTTAAAATGACAGGTTTTTTCAGCAAATTCCACTATGAGTTCAGGTAGGGCCTTTTTTTGGCAAATGTAAAAACCCCAGGGAAATGTGCTGCACTTAACTGAAATCAGAAAGCAAAATGGCTGCAACACATGACAAAACCTAACAAACAGCAAAATACACACAAGGCAAAAGGAAATTATCAGCTGAAGCTTTTGAGAGATTCCTCCTTTTTGAGCTAACCTGGCAGGTCAGAGGCCAACTGTGTTCTTTGCTGTTTCAAGTACTTGACACACTAAGGACCCAAATCACAGTTTTATTTTAGTGGTGGCAAGTATTACAGCCTAGGAGAGAAGGGGACAGCACGGGACTGGTCTAAACTCATGGACCTGGGATTGAACTGCAGTAGTATGTGCCAATTAATTTTGAAGTTTTTAATCAATGTAAATCTGCCTATTAGCAGTGCTTGTGTCATTTAGGTCTCCATTATGTTGTAGCCAGGACACTTTGCCATTTCAAGCTGTAAAGATTTTGTAACCCAAGTGTCTCAGTCCATTAAACGGTCTATGTTCAAACCTTGAAGCACAGACTTGATTGAAACCCCTCCCTTGTTTTCAAAGTTGGGTAATATTTAGTTTCCATACTGCACACATTTCCAATGTCTCAGCAGGACAAGGACAAAATGCAGTTTTCAGATCCAGCCCTGTATTCATGTGAAGCAGTAGGAGAAATTACCCTTGGTTTCATCAGGATTACAATACTGAGACAGATAAGGACACTGTTCTTCCCATAGCCCATCTTCTTTCCCAGGTCTCATCTTTCCCTAATGTTGGGGAAGCTGGAATAGGGAAAACGTATAAATATGATTACCTAGCAAAAACTGTAGGTGAGATTGAAATGAAGACAAGCTTTGAGTTACCCAACCTCAGTTACTGAACAACTTGAGAACAATAGCATAGCCGCTGGAGGTAATCCCCACTTGATGGAACAATGCCTTCAGCTTGCAAGCAGGTCCAAGGGTCAGAGAAGACCCCACAAACTTATCAGAGGGTCCAAAAAGCAACTTTTGGAGTTTAAAGTGTAACGCCATAGGCTAATGTAATGATTCTTATAGGCTATAGGCAAATGTTATAAGATTTGTAGCTTATTCTAGATTGGTCAATGGAAATCAGAATATTCAACACAGAAGATGATTTATTGTATTGTAAACGCTCATTCTGGCATTCTGCTCTGCTCTCTTCACTCTGCACTGCTCTTTCTGCACTGCTCTCTCTGCTCTGCCCTCTTCTTTCTCTGCTCTGGCCTGCTTGGAGCTGCGCCTTGCAGCCCCAAGTAAGCCTTTGTCTCCCCACGCCTTCTGCAATAAACCTCATGTTCTAAAGCCTCAACATAGAGATCTCAGTTTGTCCCGAACGACCGTCCAGCGGACACAGGAACTCCTACACCCTAAGACCTTTACAGTTGCTACACTTCAAAGTAAGAGAGTGCTGAAGGAAACAAAGTCCAAATATTTCTTTGAAAAACATCACTTCTGCACATCTTAGCTCAGTGTTGTTACTGGTGTAGGTTGTTAGGCAGCCTATTGACCAAATTACCTTCAACTTCACCAACATGCTGCAGTCCCACCTGCACAGTTCATTACCCTGGGACAAGAAGATTATTCGTTCAAACAGCTTCTTTAGAACCCAAACAAAAATTATTATTTTAATCTTGGCTGCTGATTACAGCCTTGTCCACCCTTCTGAGCTTCAAAGCACTCTGGCAGTTTTAATGAAGGTTGTTATGCCAGTTGACTCATGGGTTTCATGTAAGATGGATACCAGCAAGGGCTTCACACAAAAAAATGTTCATGAGTTCATGGGAGAGTGAGAGTGAAAAGATTTCAGGATCAAGAGGAAATATATTTGTTATTATGAGAAGAGAGGAAGGGAAAAATTGAAAAGAAATGAAGTGTGGGGAAAAGAAAGGTTATTTGACTCCCTTTTCTCTTCAGAAGTGGACAAAACAATCTTGCAACAAACTGAACTGCAGGCAACAGACACCACCAGACTGAATCATGTCCAGGATGCCAGAGATAAGAATCGGGCTTTGGATGACTGCCAGCATCAGTCCCACCACAGGAACAGTCAGTCCTATCCTGTAAAAGTCACCAATGGGATCCAATCTTTCCCATATTCTTGTTTGCCTTACTTTGCAGGTGGTAACCAGGCTATATGTGGACCAGTTTCCAGAGTTCTTCGACTGGAGAAGGGTCAGAAAGAGGACTTATTTTTGGTTTATTTTGTCATATCCTTGCTATATCCTTGTCATAGCCTTTCTGCTATTCCTAAGAGGCTAATCCTTTTAATCCCTTCTTGTTTTTAAACTCTGAGCATCACACAACCACACAGAAATTAGCTACAGTAAATGATTTCTAATAATACATACATTTCCTTCTTTTAATTTTTAGTCAGTTTTTGGAAGTCATTAACTCAGGCAAGTCCAGAGAATCATCAGGCTCTGCCCAGAGACTTCTATGTAACACAGAAGAAAAATAAAAGCATCAAGCTACCAAGAAGCACTGCTCCTGGTAAACAAGCAAACACGGTTCAGAAACATGCTGTACTTACTGGACTTGGTTCGTGCTCTCAGGGTACAGCGTGTGGCTCAAAGTGCAAGTTTTTCCAAGGGGTATGAATCCTATAGGAATCTTACTGAAGGCAGCCTGGACATATGAGGAGAGTGAATTAACATTTGCATGAAGCTTCCCATGTGGAGATCACAGCTGTGCCTGGCATTACCCCTTTGGCACTGAGCAGCCAAGCACTTCCTTAAACGAGGCAGTAACACACAATGGCACCCAAATCCCTGAGCCCAGCCCTGCCAACTGGGTACAAAGGAGCTCTCTGTAGTCATTAGGAGCATTGTTAAATGCAGTTTGGCAGCCTTATCCCCACTAATGCACAGATTCTGTCAGCAATCTGCCATCTTTCTTAATACTGACAGTGGCATCACGGGCTCTCAATCTCATTTACCACTGCAGAAATCCCCCTTTGACAGAGTAACCTTGCACAGCAAAGAGCTTTTCTCACTTAAGGAAAGGAAATTAATTGATTCCTCTGCCATCCAAATCATGAAGCAGCAGAAGGTCTGATTTTTGGAAGTCCCTGACCATGTTATTTTTCTGTACCACTGTTCAGCAAAATGGCTTGTTAAAGGGACAAGTTATTACCCCATACCTCATATAAAACCCTGCTGCTTGAAGCGTGTCAGCAGATCAATGTAAGCCACCACACATCCCAGTGCCCCATCTCCCTCCTGGGCAACACTTCCAGCAGCACCTGCAGCCACTCAGGAATTCCCATCTCACTGCACACCCAAACACCTTCCCCTGCTCCCTCCTGCGAGTCCTAACACCCTCCAACACCCTGCTCTCACTCCCCTCACCACTGCTTTACACTGTGCAGGTGAGAGGCTCTTTGTCAGGGTCAAGCTCTGCTCCCCTGGCTGCCAGGATCAGGGCTTCTGGAATACCCTGCACCGGCTCTTCTGCTGCAGGCAAGAGTGGTGTGACATCCTCGAGTGCAAACGGAAACAGGGCACAGAGCGAGGGTTGAGATCTGCTCAAGTGCAGACCTCTACTCCTCGGGCAGAGTGACATGAAGGACAAGAATTCCCTGGCCAAAGACATGAAGTGACACAGGGGCAATACTACAATGCAGTGTTCCACCCGTAACTGTGTTGGAGGCAGAATTTCCTACACCGCCGCAAAACAACCCAGGCCACATCAAGACAAGAAGCCAAAAAAATAAAGAGAAACTAGCCAGTAAAGCCTCTAAAACTTTTCTTCCACTATCTTCAGATTATAAAGGTCTCAGGATCCAATTGTAATAATATTAGATTTAAAACAGTGATGTCTCAGAATTGATATAACTAGCCCTCCTTTAAAACTACTGGCTTGGTTGCAGAGTTCCCCTTGTCACATTGAGACAAAGCAAATGCCTAAACAGATACAATTTGAGCTGCCAAGGGTATCATCATAATCTCGTCTGGATCATTTAATTGAGTTTTTGCCAGCTCCTGCCAGAAGGTTTTGGGAACAATGAATCCCTCCTTTCTTCAATAACACTGACCTCCCACTTTAAGAAGAAAAATCTCTCTCATTTCCACTTAGAGTGATCCACCTTGAGAGGTTAAAATTTGCTTAGTACAGCCATCTGCAGAGGTAGGCATGCACTGCTTGAAGAAACAGTAGAGCAATCCCAAAGCAGTAGGAGTGGGACCATAACTGAATTCGGTTTCAAGCCCATACAAAAACAAGAAAAACAAGTACTTTTGCCCAATGCTTCTGCCAAACAAAGTGGCATGCACAGCTGGTCCATGGGTCTGCGAGAACTGAACATTTGGCTTCTCCACAATCCCTGCTCTGATGCTGGAAACTTCCCAAAGACATGGCTGGGGAGTCACTGCAGTCCCTCGGAAAGGGAAGAAAGGACAGTAGCCCAGCTGGCTGATCACCCAGTGAGCTGGCTCCTGAGCAGAAAGCAATGGATCTGCTGAAGGCAGCTGGGGCCAAGGGATCACAGCAGATGCACAAGACACTCCAAGAAATAAACACAATTTAAAAAATTACACTTTCTCACCTCATCTGCTCTGCGGAGAAGTCCAGTTATGACCTGAAAAACATGGGAAATGCTCAGCTCTAAGGATTTTATTTTTCAGTTCCAGTAGAAAGCTGTGAAATTCTTAACCTCGTTTACTCTTTGAGAAGATTTAAGGAGCAGCTACTCTTTCATGGAAAAGAGTAGCATTCTGGAATACCTTGCTAGAGTTGTTGACATGGGAAAGGAGGAATATTCAGCCTGCAAACATGTTGCAAACAGCAGGGTTGAGAGTGTGCCTGAGCACATGCTGGCACCACAACCCGTGCCAGTGTAAATGTTTTAACACTGAATAATGCTCTTGCTAGGGCAAACCCAGCACTGGTCAGCGCAATTAACAAAAGGCCAGAAGGAACTTGCAGATGTATTCTGACCACTTACTCTTGAGGTCATTGCATTCATTTAGCCTTTGTCTCACAAAACCAGTAGTGAGCAAGCAGGAACTGCTTGAATAAAATATAATCTTACCTGAAAAAGACAGTATCCCCCAGTTCTGCTCCTGTCATTAATCATCTTGACAATAGGCATTTATTAAACACCTTCCATGCTTTGTTATCATTCCCATGTAATTTTTAAATTATCTGATTCCCACTTAGCAAAATATGCATTCCACTTGGGGAGTGTATTGAAAGGAAGGAACTTTGAAAATCAAACCATTACATGACATCACACAGAAAGAAAAGGTTAGAAGGTTAGAATCATGTCCCTGCAAGGAGTTTGCTCACTCTAGAATAAAGTTCTGGAAGACAGTTGTGCCACACACTCCTTCTGCCCCCACTGCCATCATCTCTTTAATACCAATGAGCAGAGTGTTCCTGTCCCCAGAATATTCTCACATTTACTGAAAATACAGATATTAAACTGGACAAATCTCTAGTAACAGTTGTTGTGACGCTGCTACATTGCACAGACTCAATCTTCTTGCCCTCAGCCCAGCTATGATTCCCAACAAACCAGGCTCCTGCAGTACCTCTTGGACTGTGCCATCTCCTCCTGCAATAATGATCAGATCTGTGTTTTCCATTAATTCCAGAAGCTTTTTTGCTTGTCCCTCATAATCAGTCTGAAGAAACAGAAATCCACATATGAGGACTCAAATGACTATTTTTAGTATATCTCTCTTATAGAAAAAAGAATCATCTATCCATCTGGTTAATAGCTATTTTCATATAGACACACTATACTTAATATTACTTCCATTCAGAGATTTTTTTTTCAACTTATAAAAGTTTGATGCATAATATAACCTGTGCAAGTAAACACACACACAATGAAATACCAGAGCAGATCTTATTCAATAGATCTAGAATACCATAGCAATAATCCTTTCCAGGTCATAGTACATCAAAACAAATCCAGAAGCCAACCATGCTCTTGCAGAAAAACTCCCAGCATCTTTAAGAGCCAAAATGCTCAAGTGCCTCCTGAAACACAGCATCAACTACAGAAAAGGCCTGACAGCCACTGATAACATATTTAGCAGGAAAGAGTACTGAGTTTTAACTCAGCAAAACTGTTTTCTGCAAAATTAATGTCTCTTACAGAGCCATCTCAGCCTTGCTTCCTCGCCCAGCCCTGTTCTGCCATCTTGGCAGGTCTGACCCTACCAAGCAGCAGTTATAAGTTTTGCAAAGTAACTTCTTCTCTTAGGGTGGGGCTAGGTATTTTAATAATCAGGGAAAGGGAATAATAAAACCAGCATTTTAACACTAAACCTTGTGAAAAAGATTCCGAAGCAGAAAGATGCACATTAAGCACACTGACTGTTAAGCAATCCACATATCACAGCCTCAAAAACCTGCAAAAAGATCAGAATCCCTTAGTGTTTCCCTGTTTTTCTCTTTCCAAAGAAAACCTGCTTGTTAATTCACACCATTTAGAGCTCAGTGTTCTGCTTTCGTAATGGGAACGTTGAATTACTTGGAGAGACACAGAAATTATTTCAGTGTAAAGATAAAAAGTTATTTTAAATTAATCTGAACAGTTCAACTGCACATCAAAATTCCTCACTTTTGAATTCTTCAAATTCAGGCAGAAATGGCACCACTAGCCGGCACCCAAATATTTAGAGGGTTTTCTCTCAAAGATGAATTATAGAAGGGCTGTTTTAGATTGACAAACAAGCACACGTACTGCTTTAGCTGAAAATTAAAATCTCACTACACTGTTTGTAAACCAACTGTGAATTAAAAAAATTAGGTATCAGCTTAATATCTCAGTATTTATTTCTTTCCATAAGATATCTACAGGACAACTGAGAATTTCAAATGCACACAGATTTGAATTTCAGTTCTTCGAGAGGAGAAAGAATAGTCAAAATTTCTGTAGTAGCAGAACCTATCAGCTCTTACCTTAACTACAGTTACATCCAAGCCAGATAAGTGCAAAATTGGTGCAGCATTCTTTTCAAAAAGGTTCCCAGCTTTGCTAGAAATAACAGAGTAAAAACTATTTTATGAGTCTGGTGGCTGAAAAAAAAAATAAATTAAAAAGGAAAGAAACAAATGAATAGCAAGAAGAAATCTACTTAAAACCGAGAATTCAATCTCCACAATCAGTCACTGTACCTGACAGGAAAGATGAGATTTCACATGGTTCAAATGTATTACATTTCTAGTCCCATATCTCAGATGTCAGGGTTTTGTTGCAGTTTTAATAAATGCACAAGATATTATCTAGCTTTTGCCAAAAATAATTTTAAAAACCCATTAAAACAAATTAAGATCTCCAGAGAGAAATTTATTAGAAAATTAATGACTTACAGAGCACCACCCTTTAGGACCATAAAGAAGGCCCATGTAGGCTTTAAGAAATCCTAATTATTTATTATTATGTATTATTAAATAAGGTTAGAAGCAAAACTCTAGCTGACCTTTTTTTTTTTGCTATAGGACTGATATATTTTATACCTGCCATTGCACAATAAAATAATCATGCCACTAACTATGAATTGTTTACAAGCATAAACACGAGACTTGATTAATACTTTGCATTTTCCACTTATGAGTGTTTAGAACAAAAGCACTTCCATGTCAGGTGTATTATTCTCTTCACATGGGTAGTAACAACTCCCTGCCCCTCCACAAAATGCAGTTATTCCAAAGCTTAGCCAATCAGCAGAAACAGACACACATTACACCCGAGATTAGGGTTTTTCTGCTAATGAGCACACAAAAATAGCAGCTAACCTCTTCCAGGAGCCCTGCTCCAAGCCCATATTTAGCCTCTCAGTTTGTGGGCACATCCCCTTCAAGGGCAGGCTCCCACAGAAGTAAGATCACTTCTTGCCAGCTCCAAGTCTTGAAGCAATCAAGGTCATCTCTTATTTCCACAGTTTTTGAGGATGGAAATATATCACATGCAAAACTTTGGAAGGAATACAAAAGCATTCCACACACAAAGGCCGAAACACAGAATTAAAGAAAAGGTGAAAAAA
>VYZT01040167.1:141541-154990 GCA_013400735.1 Pomatostomus ruficeps
ACAAAAGTAAAAAAAAGGTGAAAAAAAAAAAAAATATATATATATATATATATGTTTAGAAATCATTCTTTCACCTCAAGCAACTAATTTCTATTTCTCATCCCAATATTTTTGGTGAAATAAAGTTTGGCATAGTTACATAGCACCAGCTTGGCATCAGAGGGAGGCAAGAATGAGCTCAAAAATCTGGCTGGCTTTTAGAGTGGATAGAAGAGCAAAAATGCAGAGAGAGTGCCTGAAACGAGAGGGCTGGGAAGGGGGAATTTTACCCTTTGCAAGCTGCTGGGTTGAGGAACACTGTTGCTTTCTTCAGTGGCATAGTGGCAGGGATCAGCTGGTTGCCAAAAGCCTAAGACAGAGAAAAAGAGCAGGGCTCAGTTTATCTTTTAGGCACACTGCTGAAACAGCTCCAAATAATACATCTCTACAAATGTCAATGGCCTTTCAAGCCTCATGACATTCAAACGACTTTTCAAAGGCATGCACTCCCAGCAGCAGCTCACACCACTGCCACAAGTACTCCTTAGCTCATTTTTACAATTCCACCACCATTTCGGTTTTGTCAACCTCTGGTTTTCTGCCATGGGCAGAGATCCAGGGAGCTCTCCTTGACTGCAAGGTTACTTGATTTTCTTTCCTTACGTAATTCTCATACACCTGCCTGCCACCTTCTTTCCAGCTTCTGGACTTTGATTCCTCTGTCTCTTCTACTCATTTTAGTATTTTCTATGCCTCAGTTTCTGAAGACAGGCAAGATAATTACATGAGAATCTGCCTTGGCCTATAAGCAAGTTCATTGCCTCTCACACTGTTTTTTTTAAACTAATCTCTATAAAAATCACTCAATTCCTCTTCAATTTTTAATCCAATTCTGAAGAGGCATCTCAATTTTAAATTCTCTGAGAGCTCTCTTGCACCTCGTACCTATTTCCAAAGCTGTTCAGCACAGGGGAGGCCAGGAAAGGCAAATCTTCCACGCATGTTACATCCCACTCTGAGTCTCCAGAAGGGCACCTGAAGGCATCCTCAGTAACACACCAAATCCAGTTGGGTTGGAACACAAGGAGGACGAGGTATCCAAAAGCCCCAGAAACAGAGCAGGAACCAAAGACTACTGGGAACATGGCCCAGTCAACTGTCCCTGACTTTTCTTCTTCTATACCTCGAAAGTGAACCCCCTAGCAGGAATCTTCTATTGAAGAAGGTGACCCTGTACACAAGGAACAGTACATTTGAGTGGTTGTTAGCTGTTCAAATTTATCATTAATTCCACTCGCAAACTTTGCTCAGGAAACCTCAATTTAAAGAAGGGTACAGCTGGCTACGCCGCTTTGAACACCCAAATTTCTTCTTCGAGAAAGAAAAAGGATGAGAGAAGTTGCTGAGAGCAAAAGTATCTTCAAAGAAAGTGAAACAAATTGATAGCTCTTAAGCTTTACTCAAAGATCAGTTGGAAAACAGACCAACTTACTATATTTATATTGCAATTATTGGGTGGGAATTGGGGAATAGGGGACCTCTAGCATGTTACAGCTGTTAGAAACAACTAATTACTTGCTTGGGGGGCACCGTGTGATGTATTTGCATGCTCCAAACAATCTAATAAGGCTCTAAACAACCCAACAAGGCCCAGAAAGATTTTATGAGTAATGACACAATTGTTTCTTTATGTAATATACTCAGACATTTATGCTACATGCAGGGGCATTTCTAGAGCAAATGCTGATTTGTAAGACAGGAAATAAAAAAATAATAATGCAACATTCTAGAAGTCTTTCAGAGCAGAACGTAAGTAAAGACACGTTATAGTCATACCATAAAAATGGTTATTAAATACACATATGAAGGTATAATTTAGGGAAGTCAATGCCCTTTTCACTTTCTTGTCAAATGCACACTTCCAGCCATTGCATTTCTGGACTTCTAAAATGACAATCATGAATGAAATTCTACAACGACGCAAAACCTTCATTCAAAGCTTTTCTAGTGCTTTATGAATACCAGCAGAGAAACAACATTCTTTTACAGGAAACTATCCTTCAGTGAATTGTTTGCCAGACAAACAGCACCTCTTTACCACGTGCCCAGAGTTCAGCAACAGCAAGGTCTGTCAGCAAGACTGATTTGACAAGGAATCCAAGTCAGCTGGCACTAGCTTCTTCCAGAGACTGAGGTGTAAAATGTTAAAAATATGATAAATGGGTTCTTTGGTATAGAATCTTTCCATAATCATTTGCCACACCAAGGCTGTCATCATAAACTGATATTTAAATTCAGACACATGTGGTGGAACCTTTGCAGAAAATACTGCTGCAGTGGATACTCTGTCAGGAAGGCAGCTCCCTCATCAGTCTGATAATGTAACAGGCTGAAAAACCTAAAAATCCAGTGTCAAAATGGTAAGAACTTCACACACACTTCATTCAGACTAAACGTTTTCTTTGGTGAGTTTGCATCTGTTTTTGTCCAATACTTATATACAGCACTAAAGAAGCATTTTTCAAACAATTTTCGATTGTTGTTATTCTGCAGAACATACCAGACACTTAATGCCTTAATGCAGTATTGCTGTGTGTTTTCAAGCACTATTTGGCACTGACACATCAGTGAGAATGGAAATTACAGCAAGAATCGATTACGAGGCTTTCTGGTTCATTCCTTTCTAATGCAGAAGCCTTCTGCAGGGTATTTTCCCAGGCTTTAACCACTAAAATTGTAGGAAGCTCTACTGACAGTGCTTTTGTATTTTCATTTGTAAGAATAAGCCATAATGGAACAGAACCTGTTACTTAATATCTGGATTGGAGAAATGAGAAAGTCAGGATTTCCACAACTGAGCTATCTGCTGCTACCACTCTTTTCCTTAGCAATTACACCTTTTTGACAGTACACACAATCCACTTCATCAGCTCCTTTTAAAAATACTGGTTTAATTTGGTCAGCATGCTTCAAATACTGAGGTATTAGTGGCTATTTTCTGTGATATAAAAAGCTTCTATCACTTTGTTATTATGCAGCAAAAATGAATATTGAAAACATTTGACTCTGAAATTACAAGTATGGTTTATGAGAGCAGGATTTTCAGGTAAAGATTTTCCCTGTTTTTTCACGAGCTGTGAGTTTCCTTACGTCTATTCTGGCAGGAAGATCCATTGCACAAGACACGGTGCTGTGAAAATCTCAACAGCAGACTGGCTAAAATTTGGATAATTCAGGTGGACAACACTTCTCTACTGAGAAAATTAATTTTCACCATTCTACTCAGGCCCCAGTTTGCAGCAACGATGGGAGCAGTGTTACACCCTGCAAAGTCTCAAAGATCTGTCACGGAGATGCAGGTTTAGAACAAACTTTATTTGTGGGAGGTCAAAAGACTCTTAAAATCCTACAGAAGTGATGTCATCCATGGGCAGCACCACTTGCACCTCCCAAAGACTGCTTATTAAGGACAAGATTTCTTTGTGGGAACACTACAGCGTGGGAGGTTGTTGACTGCTGTTTGCCCATGCAGCCACAAACTATGAAATGCAAGAGTCAGTACCCTGAGGGAGTGACTCTCTCCCCCTGGCCTTCTTGTCACTGATCAGCAACCAGGTTGTCCCCACTAAAGTCCCAGGACATGGGTGTCTAAAGAGCTGGCTCAGTCAGTCATCACAGCTGGCACCCCTGAAAAAGTCAGGGTCAAACAGACCAGGGCAGGGTGGGAACTGACACGAAGAGGTTTGGGCTCCTTGGGCCCTGTCCACCCCTTGGCATGAAGGGCAAGAACACAGCTGGCACCATCGTAAGGCTCATCACGTAGGAGAGGCCCGCTGGGAAAATCTCAGGAGCCCTGCACAACCCAGATAAGAGGGAGATTTAATCTGATTTTATTACTTGAAACGGTATTACCTGGGCTTCCTGGCAAGCAGCTCTTCGTAGCAGGTTATCGCTGTCGGGTGAGACAGAAAAGAGAGCGGACATTACGTTGGGTAAGTTCAAAACAATCTCCTTATTTTTAAAATGTAGGTACCTTTCCCTTCTACACACAGTTTGACAACACTGAAACAAAAAAAACCCCAAAACATTTTAAGGATAAAACGCCCCCATTTATGTACACGTGTATTTTTTTTCTGTGTGTGCACACGAACATTCTTTCTACAGAAAAGAAAAGCAGAAAACAAAGATCAGGATGCCAAGTGTGCTGAGCTTACATAAACTCTGGCACACAGTGTAACTGTGATTTATTTGTTAAATTGCTGCATAACTGTACTCCAGAGCTCAGGTGTTCCAATGTTCTCAGTGCCTGCTATTTACACTGGAGGTACTTACTATTCTGGCAGTGCAGGAGGGTTTTAGAGTAGACTTAAATCTTTGTGCATTACAATTGTGAACTCCCCTCTCCCCCAGTCTGTAAGGCAAACACAGGTTAATGCAGCACCTCCCACCCACCTGAGTCTGAGCACAGCCCAAAGCAGCAACTCAGAGGGGTGAGAAACACTCCACTCGCCTAAGTGAAGTTTAAAAACAAAGGAGAGATGATCAGTGTTAGATATGTCCAGGATGGTCATTTCAGAAATACATTCCTGACTAATCCTTGTGCTTGTCCCTGGTGACAGACAGCATCAGCAAGGTGGCAAGCAGGGCTTATGAATGGCAAGCACTGCAGACACAGCTAGTGAGTGAGGAACAAAGCCTGTTCTTCCCCAGTCCCAAAGATGTCCCATTTCCCCTTGCAGACAAAATGGGGGTACTGTTCTGCGGTGCCCAGAGTCCTGCAGGTACCAGACACTCCCCCTCCTTACTAAAACAAAAACATTCCTTCAGTTTGTCCTTGCCAATACCTGGCAAGGCCTTATAATATTGTCTCAAAATATCATATACAAAAAATATCCCACTTATAGTCCACACACCAAAATGAACACTACATCAATCAAAAGCATTAAAGGCCAACCAGACAGAAACAAGTGACTAGAACAACAGCACACTTCTGTCCCAAACTGATGTTCATCAAGGAAAAGTGCCATGGAAATGGCAGAAGAGAAAGCAAGGCCCACACCCAAGTGCCATCTATTTGGTTCCATTGGTTTACAGCATTTATCTGTCACTGAAACCATATAAGATGCTCTTTTTGGCATCACCAAGAGATGCTGCAATGCCATAAAACAAGAAGCAGGATGACTTCAGGTGAGATATAAAATTGGGTTCTGAGAAAATAACTATGGTATAAAAGCCACAGATTTATTCCTGGTAATCATGAAAAAACAAAGGAGGCGTTCAAGCATGGAAAAAGAAAATATGTGAATAATACTTCATCAGGATAACAAGTACCTGGAATGTCTGAAAAACAAAATTCCTCAGAGGCATGCTGTCATACTTGTTCCTTAAAACCAAAGGAGGAGATAATTTGTATTAAGCACCTGCAATATTCCTTAGAGGAGTGCCAGCCTTGGGTTTGATTGCAGTAACGTGATGAAAGCGCACCAGTTCAAATAACTGCCTCTGGAAAGGCTGGTGTTCCAAGGTGTGGGACAGCAGCGTCACAGCTAATTCCAGCTCAATCCCAACAGCGTGGCAGGCTCAGTCTCACTGTGCCACTGAGGGCGTGAGCCCTCACACAGGCACATTCCCCCCCCGCACTCTGTGACCACAGAAAACAAAATAATTGCAATTTCGATACATAAAGTTGAAATATTACGGGATCTCAGAAGCCCCCACTATCAAATGATGGCTGCACTACTGATGTCTTTCAGAACTGCTGTCCTAACCTTCTGAACAAATCCCAGCCAAGCCCATATTATCTGTTTACTTCACATGGATGCTATTTTGTTCAGAAGTCAGGCTCTGTCACACTGTCAGCCAGTCTGTTTTCCTGGTGCCCCAGCTTTATGCCGCAGTGTTAATTGCCTTTAAAATGGAGTCCAGCAACACTTCCCAAATGCAAGCAGAAGACACTGTGCTCTCTTTCCTAGCCTGCAAAGATCCTTTAAACAACTGTCAAGGATTCACCTCAGTGGAGTCTTACCCATAAAAATTAAGCTGACAGTTTAGATGTCAACATTTACGCTGATTTTCTCCTGCACTGAAGCACTTAAGGAGACACAAAAAGCCTACTTTGACACTTACCCTTTTGGTGTCAAAGCAAAAGTTTTGATTCTGAGACCAGAAGAATCATTTACCACCCAGCAATTGCCAGGTGAGTTGTCTCACTTCTCCAGCAGCACAGCACCCAGAATCCCATACCATCCCAGCCACGCTCGTAGGATTTCCACTTATCCAACTGGGACATACTTCAGAGTCATCTGAGTTTGTCTTAAGGACGCCCCAAGTTTCATTTAAAGATGCCAGGTAACAGGACATCTTTTATTTCCTTCAAATATTATGTCAACACTTAACTAGCTTCAAACTCTGGAAAAAACAGCATAAGTGCACCCAGAGGGATGTACCTGAAAGAACAGCAGTGCTCCTCCTGCATCACAGCTGTTGCTTCTACTCCCCTCATGTGGCTCACCTGAAGCACCCCAAGTGGGCCTACAATCGATAAATGTAGCTAGAAAAATGTGAAAACCAGCAAAAAGGAAACTTCTTAAAGCCTTCTGCCTCAGCATGTATTTATTCTTGTCAAGGTTTGGGATACTTTTTCTTTTTTTGTTTGTCTCTCTGTCTTAGAATTTTTCCCCATTCTAGTTGCTGGGGGGGTGATAGTGGGTGAGTGATTAGTTGCTGGGAGGCAATAATGGGTGGGTGATTAAGAAAGACAAAGCGTTGGCTCTGAGATGGGTGCAGCTAGCTAGCCCTTATCTAAGATTCCCTGATATCTGAGATTTCCCCCTCAGAGGGGGGCGGAGATACTGGGGGACGGGGTCTAGTTAAAAAGAGCCAAGCACAGCTGGAGGGCACCTTCTTCGCTCCTGGACACTGAGAGGAGAGGGAGAGAGACTGCTTGGAGCTCCAGGAAGAATCTTCCTTCACCCTGGGCTTCTGTTTTCAGCTGCGTGCTTCTACCAACTCTCCACCATCTGCTCCAGTGTCTCTAGGGAAAGAAACTCGGGATCCCCGAGCCCCTTTTCCCCTCTCAGGGGAGTCATCGCATCCTCCCTGCGCACCGGGAGCACCAGTGCCTCTGCCGGCTGTGACTGTGACTGCACCAAAGGGGAATTGCCAACAGAGCGGGAAGAGACTGTCCGTGGGTTTGTGTGTTCTTATTTGTTGTGGTTACCATTGTTGTTGTTTTGCCTGCCCCATCATATATATATATGTATATATAAATATAGTAGTAAAGGACTGTTATTCCTCTTTTTTTTCTCATACCATTGCCTGAAAAGCCCCTTGATTTCAAAATTTGACCAATTCGGAGGGAAGGGGGTTACATTTTCCTATTCTAAAGGAGGCTTTTACCCTCTTTAGCAAATACCTGTCTTTGAAACCAAGACAATTCTCAAAATAGGACTGCTCACCAGCTGCCAGAGAAGATGAGACTTTAATAATAAACTTAAGATTTTGTTGATTTTTTTTGTACTTTATTGTCTACTCTTAGGCAGTAACAAAGCCTCTTCAACAATGCTCAAACACGAGTAGGTGGAGGCTGAGGGAAATTGCTGTGCTGCCTTAAAGAACACACAGAGATTTCTCCTGACTTGCACCATATCCACAGCAAACTAAAAATCAGTTTTAACTTTCCATTTCCCCTAAGGGCTTATCTACACAACTCGGCCTTAAAGCCAAACAGACAAGCAGCGTTGCATCTGCTGGCCAACTCAGGGCTGTCTTCCTGCTGTGAGAATTAAGCATCACACAGCTTACAGCTGGGCCAACTTGCTTAAGCAGTAAAAAATTGGGAAACGGAGAGGAACAAACAGTGGCAGCAGGGTATGGAAGGAAAAGGCTGTCCTAGGCTGAACCCCCAGAGAGAACATTCCCAGGAAAGTCTCAAGGCCGGCAGCCACTGCAGCACAGACCCCATGGAGAGCAGAGCAGGCTCACATCAAAGGATGAAACTGGCACAGAAAGGACACAAGAGCAGCTGTGCAGAGCTGCCCAGGCCCCGGCTGTGCCAGGCTGCCAGGACACAGCACCCTGAGAGCACAACATTCGCCTGGACTGGGCTGTTCTGAGTTCTCTGTGACACCCCCAGTGCAGCACTGGTGCCCACTGCTCCTGTCCTGCATGTTTGCAGCTGGAATAGGGAATTAAGCGCACAGATCCACACAATTTAGTCTGGATGTTACTCAGGCTGAGTCCTGTGCCCAAGTGCCAGCAGAAGCCAGGGTGGAAAGGGCAGTTCCCATGATGAAAGGTCCTCCTGGGCAGCAATGAATACAACAAGCAGAAGACAACAAAGTCCAACTGAAGCTCTTTGAGGCTCTCAGCTGCAGCAAGGATCTGTCAAGGATCCAGCCAAAGCAACTCCCCTAAAAGTGATCACACTACAAATGTATAAAGAAGCTCAGGGTCTCATTTCCAAATGGGTTATCAGCATTAAATCTAAGACTATTAAATATACTCATGCATGAAGGAGCCTAAAAACTCTCAAGTTCAGTGTCTGCATCAAAACACAGAATTTGTGAGGAGAAACTTGACCAAAGCTGTGCACACAGGATCAGCCCTCAGGAGCTATAACAGAACTCCTGAAAAAGATTTTATCTTAGCAGAGAGCTTTTTTGGCTGCTTCTAATACGGCAAGAGCACAGAATCCTCTTTATGGGATATTAGCATTTATTTCCATCTTGGCCTTGGAAGGGCATGAAAGACAAATCTTAGGTTTCATCAGCTTTACTTAAGACTCAGAACTTACACTCTGTTTCTTCGACAAAGTTTTGATGAAACAAAGTCAGCTACTGAGGAAGTAATGCAAAAAGGTGACAAAGTGAGTTATCAGCTGGCAAACACGCACAGACTAACACTCAAATTGTAGATAACAGTACCACTCAGGATTACTGGCAGGCAGTCAAAGGCTCAGGTGCTTTGCCAGCATTTTCTACTGAGAATGTCAATACTTTAACACATACAGAGTCTAACTAACTGTGAGCCCACTGCCTCAGTAAAATATCCAGGGTCTCCATCCTGACATGGTGATGATTACTTGTGCAGTAACATCATTGTGACAGTCTGGTCACATCTGACAATCAGTTAAGCTGACGTCCACCGTGCTGGAGATTTAATTTCTGCTCATTTGACAGAGCTGGTAACTCACTGCTGCACCTGGGCATGCAAGGAACAGCAGCAGCTCAGTTCAGAAAAGGTGATCCAGGACATAAAGGTGAGAGGGGATTCCAAACTGGGCGAAAATTTTAAAACACTCGTATGGTATCTTTGCTTCATTTGTAATGTTAAGCAGAAGGATGTGATTGTGTATGAGCACACATCTGACCATCTGCCGACCCTCTAAAGCTTTGATCTAGGATATTAAATTAAGTGTCCCCCGCATCTGCAGCATGACATGCTAGAGATTAAAATGGGCCTTATATACAAATTCCTGCAATCCAGAGAAATTAAAGACAACCTCACAAGTAGCAACACTGAGTTATCCTCCTACTTATCAGATACCACAGGAGTATTTGCTATCCTAAAGGCAAGACAGTGGATTTTTAAAACATATTCTTTTATGAGAACAAAAGGAATTTAAAGACTTACTACAGTTTCGCAAGAATGGCAATGGGGTTTTATTTAACAGTAGTTCAAGCAGACATAACACCTATAATTTTACACAGGAAAAACCTCTGCCACCTCCTGACTTCACCCCCTGGTGAAGAGGTACCTCCTGCACTATCGCATGCTTGAAGGGCTGAGTAACATGAAGGAGGGGGAAACCAGCACAAGGCTTCCTCCTTTTAGCCTTCCTGCTCACCCGAAACTCCTTCCTTTTGAATCGGTCAGTATTTGAACAAACACCTCCACAAGTGAAAGGCTGAGCCAGAAAAGAAATGCTGCGGGAAGAAAGCACCAAGACTAAGCAGCTCCTTGACCTCTGCAGTTGTGGTCATCCACAACCACCCCAGCGATGATCCATCCCGCTCCAGTGCCCCTCTTCCCTTTACACCCTAGGGAGCACGGGGCCATCCACAGCAGGCTCTGCAGCACCATCTCCAGGGTGCAGAAGTGGGACACCCACAAAATTTTCAGACAGGGAAGAGGTGCTGGGAACAAGCCTGGAAAAGGTAACATTCTTCTTGTCCATACAGCATCCTCCAAAGTGTTAAAGAAGTACTTCAGAGCCCTTCTGTCCCCATGAGCTTGTATAGACTGACTACAGAGGAGCTGCCATTTGTCTGCGGGACACATTGTTATGTACAGCAGCTCCTCTTAATGCAGGCATCGTGGCTGCTGCATCCAAAAGGAGAAGGAACCTTGAGAAGTCAAAAACGCGAATCATCTTCTCCTTGCAAGGGAAATATTTTAGAAAACCCAGAAGGACGGAAAGAGGGATGCAGGATGGCAAACAAGAATTTTCTTTGCCTGCAAATAAATGAGCAACATCTCAGCTCCTTCCAAGAAGTCAAAGTCTAACCTGAAACAACGCGGTGCTCAAGCAAGGCCCTTCATCAGGAACTTGTGATGCCAGAAACCAAAGCACAAGACCTCACTACACTTTCAAAAGTATCAATCTAGTCAGGTATGGCTCACGCACAATTTAGCCTCTGATGTAGATAACAACAAGCCTCAGGGCCAACATTCATTCATCAACAAGATCCTTCATTAACCTCTCCCAGTGCTGCCTGAGGCAGTCTGAGCATGGGGCAAAAGACATCTCTCTGCTCCCCAGCACGACTGGGACAGAGACGGAGAAACTGGGCAGAGGGAATGTACCAGAACACTCACACCAAAAGCCATCCCCACATCTGGAGGCAAAACAAGCACGGAGGTCCTAGCCTACTCCCTGCTGTCCACCTGCCACCAGGTAAGATCCTCACTGTGCACAGAGTACCACAAAGGGCTCTTGAGACCACCTGTCAATTTGTTTTTACACCCTTGGCATCAGGCTCTTGTAGTTTCTTTTTTTTTTCTACAACCTGGCTAAAACAACCACCCCCAGAGAATGGCCCAGAAATTGCTAAACAGTTGTCAATGTTTCCAGTGTTTAAAACTCTGAAAGCAGTAGCTACAGCCTACCTCAAAGTCTCACTGAGTTGTCTGCTGTCCCAGGATTTCCTACCTTGAATTTCCAGGGTCTGCTAAGGAAATGCTGTATTTTCCTTTACAGATAAAACGGGAGATCGGAGAATGGGATATGTAAAAAAATCTTTCCCCCCCAGTTTATCTGGGTTAAAGCACCATGCCTACACCTGGGGCAAACAATCTCTACACACCAAAATTTAGATACCAAACATTCCCCTTTTGGTTGATTGCCTTTCATATTTTCCTTGTCATTGCCCAGCACCTCACCTGTGGCACGCTGCACATTCTCTGTGATCTGAACACAATTTCACTGCTGCCATACAGGAAATCAAAGCACGTCCGACACCCACAGCACACAGGCACGTGAACTGCCAGACACAACAGGCACACAGGGGACCCTGGCTGTGTCACTGTTCCTACGCCTCCTCAAGTGCCCGTCTGCACAAGACACAGGTAGAGCCTTTTTCTTAATGCTTATTTCAGCAGCTCCCCACAGGACCAGGGCCTGACTTGCCCTCTGCTGTGTCATCAGCGTCTGTGAAAAGAAGACCAGTGAAGAGTCACTTACATCAGCTGGGTACCTGGGGAGGTCACAGGCTGCTCTGCCCCACCAGCCAGCCCCTCATATGAATGCCACTGAGCTACTTCTTCCTCCTCATTTTGCCCATTAAGTTTTTTGTTTTGGCTCAGAGGCATTTGGAATGACAGAACTTCAAACAATTACTCATTTACATTTTGCTATTTTATCCAAATTCGAAGTTCAAGTCATCAGAGGACAAAGCTGAATGCAAGTCCACTGACATTACACGGAGGCATCAAAAAACCCCAACACTGTAATCAGCATTTAAAAGGAAAAGTTGTGAAAGGAGAGTTTTTTTGTTGCTTGCCCTGCAGTCACAGAAACACAGAGTGGGTACAGCTGGAAGGGACCACTGTGGCTCCTCTGGTCCAACCTCCCTGCTCTAACCCGCAGGTTTTTCCTGGAGTACATTGCACAGGATGGTTCTGGAACATCTCCAGTGAGGGAGATCCCACACCCTCTCTACCAGTCTGCTCCAATGCCTGGTCACCGGCACAGGTAAGAAGTTCTTCCTCGTGTCCAGGTGGAACTTCCTGTGCATCAGTTTGTGCCCACTGCCTCTTGTTCCATTGCTCAGAGCCTGGATCCATGCCCTTGACCCCCTTCCCTCAGATACTGAGAGACACTGATGAGGTCTCCTCTCTGTTGTCTTTACCCAAGGTAGAACAGTTCCAGCTCCCTGAGCCAGTCCCTTCCTCATCTCTGTCACCCTGCACTGGCCCCTCGCCGGGAGCTCCGTGTCCCTCTTGTCCTGAGGAGCCCCGAGCTGGACACAGTGCTCCAGATGTGCCTCACCAAGGCTGAGTTGAGGGTCAGGATCCCCTCCCTGACCAGCTGGCAATGCTCTTCCTAGTGCTCCCCAGGATTCCACTGCCCTTCCTGGTCCCAAGGCTCACAGCTGGCTCAGGGACAGCTCGATGTCCACCAAGACCCCCAGACCCTTCCCCGAAGGTCAGCTGAGCCTCGGTGCTTCAGGTAAGAAGCAAGCAACTAAAGCAGATGTACCATGCAGAACAAAGACTGATTTAATACCAAAGTCTCTAGGAAAAAGGATGTGATGAAAAAAAGTATAAAAACAACATAAACAGATTTATTTTCCTAACTTTTCCACCGAGGCTTGGGCAGCATTTCACTGTAGGCAGAAAAGAGCACTGTTAAAAACCTGACTAAACAATGAAAAAAACCATTAAGGCAACGACAATAAACAGCAGAACCAAAAGTAAGTTTTAAAAAATAATTTGGCTACACTTGAATTTTAGCCAAATGTATTAACCATGATCTTGATGAACTGAGATTAAAATATAAACTCATCTTTTTTTAAAAAAACAAACCTTCTCCTCTCCAAGATGCCCCCAGATTGCTCCTGCCAGCCAGACATCCCCTCAGTTCAACCCTTCCGCCTGAACCCGCCCCAGTCTTACAACACGGCCGGCGGGGGAAGGCATAAAAAGGCACTGACCGAGCTTCCCACGCCCACAGCTGCTGAAGCAGGAGGGGATCCATCCCCTCTGAGTGCCGGGGTCTCCGAGGGGCGACCGTCATTTCAGGCTCTCTCCCTCCATCTCTCCCTCTCTCCATCTCTCCCTCCCGCCTCCCCGCCCGGCGCGCCCCAGCCCCGGCCCCAGCCGGCATTACCAGTGCTTCCCGTAGAGCCAGTGCCCGCCCCAGCCGAGCAGGCAGGCCCCGAGGGTGGATTTTTTCCAGTGGTTCCGCAGCGTCCTCAGCACTTTCGCCATCGCTCCGCTCCGCGCCGCGCCGGGGCCGCGCCGGGGCCG